>BCLF01000029.1:2609272-2665995 GCA_001602275.1 Zoysia japonica | reverse complement strand
GGGGGGGGGGCATGTGTCAGGCAAAGAGGCCGGAGCCGTCCGCAGATCGGACGTGCTCACTCTCTTTTTTACCCTTTCCGCAGTGCCACAAGTAGTAGCTGCACCTGTCCTCAGCGCGTCTTTCCGGCGCACAAATGTCACTGGGCTCTGGCCTGATTGATTTCCGTGATTGATGCCACTGGGAGAAATTATCAATCTTTCTGCGTGTCCTGCATGTTTGCAATTGTTTCGCTTTTTTTTCTTTCCAAAAGAGCCTTGCAGATTAAAAAATCAGTGCCCATCGTGTACTGCATCGCAGCTTTGCGTTCAGGGAGAACACGCTGCCTGCCGGCGCTCTCCTGAGGCTGCTTGGCTTTTCTGTTTACCAAGACTTTGATTGTAGAAGTGCCCCTTTTAGCTGATCAGGTGATTGGCTGAACACGACACCAGCTTAGCACTCGCGTACTATGGTCGAGATTCCAGGCGGCTGGTGTCATGGTGTGGAGCCAGCAGAAAATCCCACGAAGATCGGACGATTCGCACGCAAGTGCAGCTTCGGGCACAGGAAGGAGGGTGCTTCTTTCTGTGCGTGCGCGCGTGGATTCTCCAGGCCGCTGGGCGCACACACACTCACGTCTCGTGTTGGCGTGCACGCACATGCGCCGGACAGCCCGTGCCGGTACCGGGCACTGAAAGGCGGGGCACAGCCCTCCACCGGTTCCTTCTCACGTCCCCGGCGACCGGACCACCGGATGGAGCGGCAAAAGTGGCAGACACGCGCAGGCGCGCAGCGCAGATTGGGAATTCGGACGGCGCCGGGCCGAGGCAGAGAGAGAGGCTCGGGTTGGGCGTTTCCTTCGCAAGCGAGCTGCATGCTCACTGTTCTCGCTGTGTTTCCTGCCGCCGTCCTCTGTCTCTAGCGATCACAGCCCCTTTGTTTGAATTGAACAAAGTCCCGCCACCTCACCACTTTTTACCGACGCTCGTGGTGCTCGCGGTCTCCGCCCCGGGTCATACTCGTAGCCTGCAAAAGCTACTGCTTGGCTGTAATCGCTGCGGTGCTTGCCCGGCTCTGATGATGAGGTTGTCGAGGGCAATACACGACGCTGCACTGCCTGCAGGGGGCAACGCATATCCCGGCTACAGGTTGATACTGCTGGGGCTCCTGTTCGCACGCAAGAAACTTGCAGAATTTCTGCGGGTTTTGTTCCGATTCATACGATACTCCGCTTACAAGTTTTTTCCTTTACATTTTCTCTCCATATGCTATCGCTGGTCGCATGCTCTTGGCTACCGTTGCTGGTCCATGCATCCCCAAACTCTGCCCTCTCTGTGTTCATTTCTCTGCGTTCCTAGAGGAGTTCTGCCGAAATGTCAGATTCAGTCATTCCCATGTGCAAAACGATCCGAGCATGCATTCGCCGGCCCTATCTCTACGGCTGACGGCAGTCGCTGGGCGCTCGATGGATTCGGTTCAAAATTCTGGTCTCCTTTTTGCCCTCCTTTTTTCTGGCGTAGCAAGCTGTATGCAAGGCCCAGTCTAAAAATCTTGAATCAATCATTCATCAATCGGCTAGGTAGGGGCATGCAGCTATCCTGCACGTCCGTTTTTTTCTTCGAGGCACAGTACCATGATTTGAAATTTTGAAGTGCGAGGGTGTTGCAGAAATCTTCAGTGGCTGGCCGAATGAAAGCATTTGTGAAAGACTACTCTACTGTGCTACGGAGAGTAAAGTAATCCTGACTAGAAGAGCACCAGTTGCCGTTTGTGTTCTTGTCTGCCTTTGCGACTGTCAACTCGCCAGACACAAACTTTAAATTTTCAGCAAAAAGTTCTGATTTGAAACAAAAGTTACCAATAATTGAAGCTGTGACGAGACTGTGGACCTCAATCTTATGAATTGTGCATCAGACTCCTGTTTGGTGCGGTGCGGGAGAGTCGGTTTCATGCAGGGATCGTTTGTTCTGTTGACATGGAACGGCGGAATGAGGCCCAGTTGTTCTGTTGATATGGACCCAAACTACGGCCCGTGGACAGCACAAATGATGTAGACTGTTAACACTTCCATCGTAGAACCCCATTTCTCTCTTCCGAGCTCAACCAGTACGCCCATCCATGACCTACATGACCGGTGAAAACGATATGTCTGGACCATGCACTAGCCCAGCCCGACAAGGCACAAAATAAAAATGAGACTTGCCTCACAACGGTGCAGCCTTATTGCTAAAATAATATAGTTTCACCAACGCCACTGACCGGAGATTTGCCTACTTTTAAATACACGCGTATCTTTGAAACTTTCTTGGTATACGGATACGCATGAAGCCATGAAGTCATTGAGCGGACTCCTTTTTTTTTTAACCAACCGACACGAGACAGTGTCGATTTCATTAAATTTAAGAAGATGGAACAAACTCATCAACACGTCGAGATATGGTTGATATCTAAACTAAACATCGCAAATCCCTCAACGTGTTGGACTGGAGTGTTGACTGACACGGGATATACAGTGTACTTATATAGACTGCAGTTTTACGTGCGGATGGTTAAGCAAGTTTGACTTCAAGTGGGGATACCCGTCACGAGCCACGACGGCACTCGTGCACAGGATCACTACTGTACACCATGCTTGCCTGCTTAGTATCGCACATTACCAACGCAAAAATCTCATTCATAAGCGAAAGACGACGAGGACAGACGTAACCGCCGAGCGGTTCACCCGTGCAGCGGAGGAAGGAATCCGATCGCAGCGAAGACGCCGAAAGGCGACGAGGAGCACGAGCGCCGCAAGGAACCAAAAGAAAACGGATATCGATCGCCGCCTCGTGGTCCCCGCAAATCATCCGGAGGAAAGGAGGAAATAGAATTCGCGCATCAGCGAAAAACCGTAGCCGCCGCGCGGTTCCTATCCGCAGCAGATACGCGAGGGATGCCCGTCGCCGTCTTATCGCGAGCCGCCCCGCGGCAGTCCTGGCCCCCAGCGGGACGGACCAGCGCGGATCGTGCCGGCCTGCCGGGGCCGAGGCCGAGGCCGAATCCGAAGCTAGCCAGTCTCCTTTTTTCGCTCGCCCAGCCGCTGCTTTCCGCCGACGGCGACTCTGTCCCGGCGCGGGTGCCAGGGCCAGATCAGGCGAAGATAGCCTGTCTCTGTTGCACGCTGGATCGTGGTCTCGCGTAGCCACCGCATCCGCTAGCGCTATCGGAAACGCATCTCCCGGCCGGCGTGAGCGCGCCTACGTGCTCCTCCTCCGTGGAAATTCAATGGCGCAGCGCACGCAAGGTCCAACTTGCCATCGTGTATCCGGACAGACGGACACAGCCAACCACGGCCTCCGCGCACGCACGTCGGGTCGATGCACGAGCAGGACGTGAAGCGACGTGCGAATCCAGGCGACCCGCGGCCGTATCTCGCGCGATTTTTACCCGTTCGGCTTGTTGCGGCGGCGGCGGCTGCGCTTGTCCTCAGCTTCCTGGTGCTGGATAATCTGGGGGCTCTCTGCGCCAAATATGGAGTTTGTGGCGGAGGGGAAAGCCTGAAAGCATCTTCTTCCGCCAAAAGACGTGGAAAGCGGCTTCTATTTTGTCTGTCCGTGTATAATAGAACACACACACATCACCGTGTCGCTCATTTTATGTGGAGGCAAGCAGCAGTACGGCATGTGCGCATCTGATTCGATTTCGTGCAGGCCAATCACCGACTCCACAATCGGTTCCTTGACCCGTTCAAACCAGATCCTTTCGTATGGCTGTATACGCACGTTAAGGTTCACGCCCCCCTGACAACGTGTTTTTTGCTTGCCTTCCTCTCGCGCGAAAGTGACCCGCTCAAATCAGATCTTTCCAGATGCGCCTCTACCTGTAAGTATCCGGCTATCTGGGGAGCGAAGTGGGCGAGGTGTCATGTCTTGCCCGCCCCCTGTCGCCAAAGTAAGGGCAAATTCCCGTGCGAGTCAAGGGGCGCACGCATGTGAAACACGGAAAGGCAGAGGCCACATGATACTTCTATGCAGGATCCGTGAGGAGCGCTCGCTGGCTTCTGCCACATCCAGCTGCAAGTTGGATGATGATCGACGTGCCTTTCGTCTCCTTGATCTTGAGTGCTCCCGAAGCAGCAAAAGCAGGGAGCTGAAACACGAGGTCGACAGGTCCTGAGGTCCAGGGGTCCTGTTCCTCGGCAAGGCGGCACCACCGGGACAGAAAAATGCTGCCCAGCTAACTACAGGAACTATAAGCCCCGATCCTCGTTAACCACAGCAGGTTAAGCACCGAGCGCGTGGAGGTACGTATGAGACAGCAGCAAAAAAAATCTGGTAGTCCTAGGAGCTGCTGCGCGTGCGGTCGACGCCAGCCTCGGGCGCAAAGCAAGCAAGCAACCGGGCCAAAAGGAAGGCAGCGAGCGCTCAGTTTGTGACGAAGCCTGAAAGGTGACCGCCATCTGTTGCAACTACCGCCAACCCCTTCCATCGATCGATATGTGCCCACGGGGCGCGAGAGAGAGGCCACTAACCACCGCCGCACGAGGGATGATTAAAAGATTAATTTGATGCATATTATTATAATTTTATGAAATTTGAAATATAACATTTGAGTCCACGTGTCATTTATCTTATCTTATCTGTTATTGACACGTCAATAGTATATTTTAAAGTTTGTAAAATTATAATGATACGTATCAAATTTACCCATAATTAAAGTAGAGCCACGAGGGCCGGCGAGCCCCTCGCAGGGCACCCACTGATCCTCGTGCAACAGCGACGGAGATGCCACCAAAACTTGGGTGTCTTGGCTTGAGAAATCAAGTTCACTGTATCGCTGCCCACAACATGATGACACTATTGTTCGTCGTTAGTGGGGCATATGCGTATGACTCGTATGGCGATCGATGAGCCAGATCGGTCAGCCACGTGCGCTCGACTCAGCGGTGACCCTAATACTCAAATTTGCTCACCATGCATGCGTCTGCTTCCACGAAACTGCTCTATCACACACCGGGAGTACTGTTGGGGCTCGACGCTGCAAGTTGCCCCTGGCTGCAAGCTCATGCCGCAGTCAAATTGCGCATGAAAGTTGATTAGGAGCGCGGCCGTCGGGGGACGCAAAAGGCGTGCGTGATCCGCGCCACTCATATCCGGATCAAATCAGGAGATATGCTCTCGGCAAATCGCGGCTGAGCTAGACACCACGCTCAGAAAGTTTCTTACCGTGATCTTTTTTGCTCGGACAGCGTAGGCTTCGTTTGTTTACTTGTTTTGCAAAAAAAGGGAGCGGGGAAAGCTCGCGTGCTTGCTTACATGTGGACAGGCAGAGCAGACCCGTAGCCTTTCTGTTACACTTGCCAACGGAATCTTCTTATCTTGTGGAACAGGATCTGGATCAGCAGTAACGGTGTTACTTTGGACGAAACGGGTTCCGGATGATTGTTCAAATGTTTACTTTGGACGAACGATTAAAGATGATGTTAATGTTAATGATATTAATATTTTAAAATTATACTTTAAAAATAATAATTTTCTACTACGCAGATGTATGAGCTCCCGTCTTTTCCCGTGGGGTTGGTTCCGCGGTCTAGTCCACCGTCGGGCCAGGCGACGCACGTGACCACGTGATCCACTGTCTCTTTACACTCACAGACGAGAAATCTACGCGTGCTGTACGCGCTAAAGCTAACCCGAAACGGAGGCTTGGACTGGGTGCACGGAGACTGGCCCGTCGCTCGCCGCCGCGCTGGACCACGGCGTTCCGTGCGGGGCCTGACCTTAACCATCCGTCTGACCTGGCGCCCACGCAGAAAACAGGATAAGACAGCTTTGCAGCTGCAGCGGGCCGCGCGCACTGTCACACACGACCGACGAGGCGACGGCCCGTTTTCTTTATTCGTTACTCCGCCGCGCGGACGTGGATGCGCGGACGCCGCTTGCGCGGAGCCGACGCGGACGCAGCACACCCGGACTGGGCCAACGCGTGCGGCCGCTGACTCCTCGCTTCGTCACTGGATTTGCCTCACCCGCGGTCAGCCGACCAAGCTGCGCGCGGCTGCTGAGTCCTCCGGTCAACACGACGCCGTACGACGCTCGCGAGTTGCCGGGTTCTGCCGGTGCCGATCGAGTTGGCGTCGGGCAGCGACCAGCTGGCTGGCTGCCCTGCCAATCTGTGCGCCGCTGGACCGACGCTAATTCAGCCTCCAACTTGGAAGAACTGTCGCCATTTGAAGGTTGTTTCGGTGGCGTTAGTTGAGGAGCGTAAAGAACGATGTTTGGAGTGCAGACCAGTAGCAGCACACCTCTTATAACGCTGGAATTTAAAATTGAATCGAATAAATTCAAAATAAAGATTAAAAAAATCTCCAAATTAAAGAGGCCTTTATATACTAACAATAGGCGTGTTGTTTCGAGGCAAAGGACAAATGCAAACTCTAAACACAACGAAAGCGATTTTGCATTGTCGTTGCAGCGAGTGGACGTGTGAGATTCCATTTTGCCCAGGGAAATGTATGCCAAAGGACTTAGGATAGCGATTTGGCTAGACCGCAATGAGTTTTAGATAACGTCTTTGACAATACCTGGATCGTATGGCTCTTTGTGTATCCAGATAATGCAATTCAACTGGTCCCAGTTGCTCCGAAACTGATGGCCATATGTCATGCATGAACTGCATCAATCAGACTTGAATCTGGGAACAATCAGCAAAGGACTTATTTGAAACACAAATTAGCTGTGATTTTCGTGTGGGCAAGGAAACGCCGGGGAGTGAGGACAGGACGTGCGAAGAGCGACTCCCCCTGGCGTCACAGGTGACGCCACTTTGGACCTCGCGTCGTGGCGGTCGTAGTAGACGACACGTCTTTCTCGCCGCCGAGGGCCCGCCTCCATACGCCAGTGGAGGTATGGAGAAGGGAAACATCCAAACGAGCCCCTCCGAACAATTGAAATTCACGTTGCCGTTGAACCACCAGCCTCCACGCCGCGTGATCAATTCTCAGCCGTCGATGCGCCGTGGCTCCACGGACGGATCGCGTCCTGACCGTCCGCAGAGCGGTCCCTACAGCTGAGTTGGGGCGCGTGACGCCAGCTGGCGTCGGAGGGGACAGGGCGCAACCTTATCCTCTTTCCCGAGGCCATCCGTTCCCTACGCCCGGTCCAGGGAGCCTGCACCCACCGACAGGCAGTGGGACAAACGTGTCAGTGAGATGTGGCCCAGGGGAGGCGCAACCAAACGCCCGTGGAATATGCGGGCGCGTCCATCCTTCACCCCCCCCTGCCTCACGACTCTCTATCGAGTCACGTTTCCCATCCCCATTCCGAAACTCGAGAACCCACCTCCCGCGCCACCTCCCCCTCCTTCGCCGCCTCCCTCAGATCAGATCAAAGAAGAACACCTACTCCTCGTACTCCTGATTTGGTGAAACCCCTCTGCCGCGCGGATCGGAAGCGCTAGCGAGGATTCGGTCTCCTCCCACTGCGAGGCGTGCTCTCGCCGCTCGGTGTTTCAGCCATGATGTCGCGGTCGTACACCAACCTGCTCGATCTCGCGGAGGGCAACTTCGCGGCGCTGGGGCCGGCCGGCGGGATGGGGCGGCGGAGGTCGGGGTCGTTCGGGCTGAAGCGGATGTCGAGGGTGATGACGGTGCCGGGGACGCTGACGGAGCTGGACGGGGAGGACGAGTCCGAGCCCGCGGCGACGAACAGCGTCGCCTCCGACGTGCCCTCCTCGATGGCGGGCGACCGCCTCATCGTGGTCTCCAACCAGCTGCCTGTCGTTGCGCGGCGGCGGCCCGACGGCCGCGGCTGGTCCTTCTCCTGGGATGACGACTCGCTGGTCCTCCAGCTCCGCGATGGTATCCCCGACGAGATGGAGGTGCTCTTCGTCGGTTCTCTGCGCGCGGACGTCCCCGTCGCGGACCAGGACGAGGTGTCCCAGGCGCTGCTCGACCGGTTCCGCTGCGCGCCGGTGTTCCTCCCCGACCACCTCAACGAACGTTTCTACCACGGCTTCTGCAAGCACCACCTCTGGCCTCTGTTCCACTACATGCTCCCCTTTTCTTCGTCCGTGTCGACGGCGGCCACATCTTCCCCCACAACCGGATCCTCTTCCGGCAACGGCCGCTTCGACCGTAGCGCGTGGGAAGCCTACGTGCTCGCGAACAAGTTCTTCTACGAGAAAGTAGTGGAGGTCATCAACCCGGAGGATGACTACGTCTGGGTTCACGACTACCACCTCATGGCTCTGCCCACCTTCCTTCGCCGCCGCTTCAACCGCCTCCGCATGGGATTCTTCCTCCACAGCCCCTTCCCCACTTCGGAGATCTACCGCACCCTCCCCGTTCGCGAGGAAATATTAAAGGCGTTGCTCAACTGTGACCTCATTGGGTTCCATACCTTCGATTACGCCAGGCACTTCCTCTCGTGCTGCAGTAGAATGCTGGGAATTGAGTACCAGTCAAAGCGTGGGTACATTGGACTGGAATACTTTGGTCGCACTGTTGGGATCAAAATCATGCCGGTGGGAGTTCATATGGGTCAGCTCCAGTCAGTTCTGCGCTTGCCTGATAGGGAATGGAGACTTTCTGAGTTGCAACAGCAGTTTGAGGGGAAAACTGTCTTGCTTGGTGTGGATGATATGGATATCTTCAAGGGAATCAATCTGAAGCTTCTTGCTTTTGAGAACATGCTGAGAACACATCCCAAGTGGCAGGGGCGAGCTGTGTTAGTGCAGATTGCCAACCCTGCTCGTGGGAGGGGTAAGGATCTGGAAGCCATCCAAACAGAGATTCGGGAGAGCTGCGAGAGGATTAATGGCGAGTTTGGCCAGTCAGGATATAGCCCTGTTGTTTTCATTGATCGTGATGTTTCAAGTGTTGAGAAGATTGCCTATTACACCATAGCAGAATGCGTGGTGGTGACTGCTGTGAGGGACGGAATGAACTTGACACCATATGAATACATTGTCTGTAGGCAGGGTGCACCGGAATCTGAGTCGACACCGGAGGTGACCGGGCCTAAGAAGAGCATGCTGGTCGTGTCTGAGTTCATTGGTTGCTCCCCGTCATTGAGTGGTGCTATTCGAATTAACCCATGGAATATTGAGGCAACAGCAGAGGCGATGAATGAAGCTATTTCAATGCCGGAACAGGAAAAACGATTGAGGCATGAGAAGCACTACCGTTATGTCAACAGCCATGATGTTGCTTATTGGTCAAGGAGCTTCATCCAAGACCTGGAAAGGGCTTGCAAGGACCACTTTAGGAGGACCTGTTGGGGTATAGGTTTGGGTTTTGGTTTCAGGGTTGTAGCCTTGGATCCACATTTCACAAAGCTTAACATGGATTCAATTGTCAGTGCTTATGAGATGTCAGAGAGCAGGGCTATATTTCTTGATTATGATGGAACTTTGGTTCCTCAGACATCCATCAACAAGGCACCTAGTGCTGAAGTTTTGAGCATCATCAATACCCTCTGTTCAGATCGGAGGAACACTGTTTTTCTTGTCAGTGGACGAGAAAAGGATAAATTAGGAGAGTGGTTTTCCTCGTGTCCAAAGCTGGGTATTGCAGCAGAGCATGGTTACTTCTTAAGGTTAGTTTTTTCCACTGGCATGCTTATTTAGGTGTGAACAGAATCTGTTATATTGAAGCCTCTTCCTTTTTCCAGTTTAATTGGCTCTTAATTCCCCCCCCCCCCCTCCCTTTTTTTTTTGTATAGCAGCAGCTTACACTTTGATTTGAATTGCTTGTATGGTATGAATATAAAATTTTTGGAAGTGACTGAATTAAGCTTTGAAATTTGTTTAGGTGGTCCAGAGATGAGGAATGGCAAATCTCCACACAGGCATTGGACTTTGGATGGATGCAAATGGCAAAGCCAGTGATGAATTTGTATACGGAAGCAACTGATGGATCCTACATTGAGACCAAGGAAAGTGCCTTGGTTTGGCACCATCAGGATGCTGACCCAGGCTTTGGATCAGCACAGGCAAAGGAGATGCTTGATCATCTGGAAAGCGTACTAGCTAATGAACCAGTCTCTGTAAAGAGTGGCCAGTTCATTGTTGAAGTTAAGCCTCAGGTTTGTTCTTCTACTTATATTCACAAAACCTTCAAAGATCTGTGCCAATTCACTGTTGAGTTCATTGATTAGACCTAAAATGCGCAATCAATATTGTATTTTCTCTTGTTGATATAATAATTACTAGCTTCTGGATTTTATAAGCATCTAGTGGAGTTCTGCAGCTTATTATCAAAATACTATCTTCAGTTGCATTATTAGCTCTGTGTTCTAATAAACAGTATGGTTTGATTCATTGGGGTTTTAATGCTTGTGCTTAGTTATTAGCTTTGTTAATAACAACTTTTTTGTTTGCCTTAAGGACATCAAGCATTACAATTTATCCGTATCATCCAGGTTTTTCCCCCGTAGTCCTTACTTCGTACAATATTTGTCCGTCAAGTTGTTCAGCTCCATGTTATTGAGAATGTCAAGTACTGTCTATATGAATTTTAACTTACGTGACTAACCTTTTACTCAATGTCTGGTATTTCCTGCGGTACTTTTAAATCTGATCTTGTTTCTGCTTTATGATTATTCTTCAGGGAGTAAGCAAGGGAGTAGTTGCTGAGAGGATACTTGCAACAATGAGGGATAGAGGAAGGCCAGCTGATTTTGTACTATGCATTGGTGATGACAGGTCAGATGAGGACATGTTTGAAAACATTGCCGACATAATGAAGAGAAGTATGGTTGCACCAAGAACATCATTGTTTGCGTGCACCGTGGGACAAAAGCCAAGCAAAGCCAAATTCTACCTGGATGATACATTCGACGTGGTCACCATGCTGAGCACACTAGCAGATGCCACAGAGCCTGAACCGGAAATAGATTCAGCTGATGAGTTGGCTTCTTCTATCTCCTCACTTGCTGTTGGTGGTGAACAAACAGCATCTAGTTATAGAGCTATTGGTGGATCTTAGCCAGGGTTTTGCTTACAACTTCAGAGCATGATTGATTCAATTTCTACATATTTTTCTTATGGATACAAAGTTGTACTCAAGGAATGACTAACAGAGGGCCTATGAATGTTCCGGAGTTGAAGTTTCTATACTTGTCGAACTCCAGAGTATTGCAGAAAAGAGACTCCATTCTCCAGTCAGGCAAGACAGTAGTCTTTGGCTGTCAAGACTTAGGCCCTTAATTCTTATGTCCATAGCTGACTCTTCCACCTTTCTTTGGACGTTTCTCTCTACCTTTTTCATTCCCGGTTGAAGTAAAACTAAAGCTTCACCAAGGCATGTAAACATGTGAAGAGGTCGTGCGCAGCTTGTGATCTGATATATTATTAGTACATTACACATTGCTTTGTCTTGTTGGATTCAAGTCTTAGCAGTGTGAAGGTTAAGGTTTGAATTGATCCATTGCCTGAAAGTGTTGTCTAGGCTTTGTTTTGAAGCAGTGGTTTCTCTCCTACATGTACCCACTTGGGGGTTGAAATGCTTTCTCGACACAGGCGCTCTGGCATATGCTGCCTATACTTTAGCTTACTTGCCTGCGATCTGTTTGCCTATTCTGACCTGTGCTATCTGTTTAGAGATTGTATATTGGCCGTGACATCATTTTTCTTGGAGTACTGACTGGTGCGTTGCTGGGTTGCCAGCAGTTGCTATTGTTCATTTTATCTGTCTCCCGTTCCTCCCAGTAAGTTTGCTGCTGTTCATTTTGTTTCATTTCCCCGTGCAATAAGAGGACAATTGTCCCTGCAAAGATTTGAATCAGAGTTATCCCTTTATGAAGAAGAGTCCCATGAAACGCTGCACATGGAAGCACAGGCAGAGCTGCATCAGGGAATGGACTGTGCGGAGCATGAACTGTTCAGCTGGGCTGGATTAAAAAGTCAACATGTTTTTGGCATAAACAGTGTCAGAAATCATGATCTAGAGAGCGAGAGTTCCTAAATTGACATCCCTGTTAACATCGTCTTCGACAATTTTTTTTGCGACTATCTTCCACAATTACAAATGGTCAGATTATGTTAGAAGTCTAACGGTTACAAGAGAGGGTATGTGCACGCAGTGAGTTCGGGAACACAAACCTACAAGCAGATACTGCAGCCGGCGTGGCAAAGAAATATTTCATTTCATATCACTGGAACAATGAACGATACGGGTAAGCAAGTTGATCCCAAAGGGCATATGAAAGCTGGCACGGCGAATAACAAGATCCTTATTTCATACAAAGCTGAAACTGTTGGCAAATATTCTACTGTAATTATTTATGTCCCTGCAGAGAAATTGAAGATTCCAGCACCAAACACGAAAAGAGAGGATTATAGTGCAGCAACTTCCACGTTTCAAACACAAAGGTCATGTGACTATAATGCATGGAAACCATGTTTGTGCCTACAACGTCCACAAATTCGAGAATCATAGAACTTTTAATTAAAATAGCATTGGAAAGTTTCGACTAACCCAAGTATGAGAGTATCATGTCCCTCCAATTTCTAAACACAAGCAAAATAAATGGATAAAAAAGGTATGATACACTACAAAGTACAAAGTAAATGTCAGTCAACATGTCTCACTGCACGAAGTAAAGGTATGATACACTGTACCAGTTCCTACGGGTTTCAACTAACTGTTCATCTATATAAGAAATACAACAGTGAGGTTTTCTCCGCTGAGGTGAGATGACCCAGCTTTTCTGTCATCTGTTCCACACTCTTCTTACCCCACCAAAAGTTTTCCCGATCCCCTAGTCTCACTTGATCAGATTTATTTTCTCCATCTCGCCGTTCTGATTGAGCCTCCTGATGTGCATCTGATCCAGGCTGCTCTGTAAGAAATTGCTGCCAAAAGCCGTCGTTTACCCCAGGGTCTGCAGCAGGAGAGTCCTCCATATGTTGGTCTCTTGATGGAACAGTTTCTGTGACAGCAGGCTCTAAATTAACATCTATCTCAGACACCTTAGCTCGAGAATCTGTACAGGGCTGCATTTGAGGAAGGGGAGGACTTTCTGCACAGCTAGTCGATTCTGTTACACCATGAGAAGAATGTGAATCTCCGATACCAGCTGAAGAGGTATACATCCGCGAAGAAGGTGATGGCAAGCGAGGATCACTTTCCCCAGAAGAATGAAGCTCTGTTATAACAACAGCTGAAGAAGATCCAGGGACAACTTCATCATATGGAATATCAAACGCTTCACTTGCTTCTCGAAAGAATTTCTCCAACGAGTTCAAGGAAAATTCCATTTTATCAAAGGACTCTCTGCAAGCCATATGAACTGGTGAGTTCGTCGGTTCCCGATGCACAATCTCACTACCCCAAGTAGTTGCATCTTGATCGAAGGAAATATGTATGGGCAGTCTTCTCTTCTTTCCATGATGATCAGTTTGCTGTACAAAACTAGATAGAAATTCTGGTGCCTTGACTATATCTCTAATATAAGCTATAAGATTCTTCTGGCGCTCCTCCAAAACCATCAACTTATCTTCCAACTCCTGCATTCGTCTCTCTGTCAGAAGTTTCTTTTCTGCATTATTTTCAAGTTGTGATGTCAGAGCAGCATTGTCTCCCTTGAGCCTCTCAATTTCCTCCTCGTATTCCCTCCTCTCATGATCTGCTAATGGTGAAGCCTGAGTGTTTGATGAATGGCTGAATATAGGCTTGCGCCTATGTATACTTTTCAGACGGTGCCGTTGTCCCCTAATGAAATCCTCATTTGCAAACTCCCATTGCTCTGGGTCAACTTTCCTAAAGCCCTAAGAAAGAACAAACGAAACCATTTCAAAATAGCATTCTGACAGTCCACAAGTCAAAAAGAATCACGTCCCTCAATAAAGAAACGAATCAGATCGACTACCTTGTCGTTAGCTCAATTTTGATCCAGCTGCATTGGTGTCTTGGCAATTTGATACGGGTGTGGAAATAGGCATTTACGGTAACAAATGATTTTCTTCAAATAGTAAACCAATTTTGTGGGATTAAGAAGGAAAAACATTGCATCAAGCTGATTGGACACATCAGGGCAAAGGGGGTTGACTTGTCTAAAAGTATGTTAAACGAAGAAAAAAAAATTACTAACTACAAGTCAACGCCAACTCATTTAGCCCCCGAAGGTAACCTAACATTTGTTTTCGCCCAAATCTTCTGAATTCTAGGGTTTTCACACGATAGCTAAAGTATCAAGCTAATATGCATTCCGATCAAGCCCCAATAAAGTCAGCAGCGGACACTCGACCCAAGAAGCGGGTGCGATGGGGGACGAACGTAGCAAGGGGCGAAGGATGGCGTTCGCTTACGTAGGTGTTGAGCTGGCGCACGAAGCTGGAGAAGTTGTTGTGCTTGAAGTACTTGGGGAGCAGATCCCTGCAGAACTCGGCCTGGTTGGCGACGACGAAGCTGGTGCCCGGCGGCGTCCACGCCACCACGGCGTCCGTCGCCCGGTCGTCCACCATCTCGTACGTCTTGCTCAGGAACGGCGGCAGCGAGGACCCGCCCCCGCCCCCGCCCTCCATCCCACAAGCAGGTGCTGATTCCGCTTCTCCTCAGGCGAGGCCGAGGGAGGGGGCGGCCTGCATGCCCCGGCGGTGATCCGCTTGGTCGGGGTTCGGTTGGTTGGGTGGAGGCCGCCGAGGGGAGCAGGAAAATTTCTCGCTGCGGGAATCGGATTGGCGGAAATTTCCCGAAGGTTACTAGAGATTGCGGTGCCGTGGGCCGCGCGAGCCCCGGGCTGGGACGGCGTCAGCGCTCGGTTCCGGTTGGGTCAGGGGTGGGTCGGGTTAGGTAAGCAGTGACGCGTTCCCGCGCCGCGGCTTGGGAGCTGAGTCCCACCCAGCTCATGATTTTCATCTATGTCTCCGTTAGCGGCACGGCACGACAGGCGATGGCAGCCGCGCGTGCGTGATGCCGCCGCCTCTCGGCGTCGCCGGCCCGGTGGTTGACTTCCCCTCGTAACCGTTCCCTAGGTGCTCCCTGCACCCCGGAACGATGCCCTCCGCAACAAATGGCTCCGCCTCCGCGTGGTGGAGCAGCCATCCTTTGACGCAGCGGCGGCTCAGGCACTCCGCTGCCGTCGCAACACACCGCTTACCTCGCGTTACCGTCAGGAAACGGGAACGGGAAGACCTCACCGTGCGCGCCAGCGCCCTGGCCGTCCTGTTGTCAACGCTGCTGCGGGGGAGAACCGTGAGCACCCTGCACGGGACAGACAGCTGTAAATTGCACGCGTGCTTTTTGTTTTTTTAATTTCCGGGAAGCAATTCTGACTGCCGTCAGCTCGTTCGGTTTGGAATCCTGTTCTTAGATTGACGTTCGCATTTAATTTCTACCGTAACTAGTAGTGCAAGATAACCAAAGTGACAGATTGAAACACACAGTACTCATGTTCCTTTTTTAGTTGCAGTTCTGGTGCGGGCACATGAATTAAAAATAAGTTTAAAAAAATATACTGTACAAAAATAAGGAGGAGAGGGAGATAAAAATATATTGGAAAGAGAAAAAAAATTATATTTGGATATAACATAATTTCATATGAATATGAAATGAGAGGACGTGTTTTTGGATAATTCACATTGACAACATGTAAATTATCGAGGAAAGGCGGGTTGGTACACATTAACAGCATAAAGCCATGATGCATTTGCCTCATATTAGACCACTCCCTTGAACGAACAGATTTTTTTGGGTCGATTTAAACTGTCGGATATTGCATGACTGCTAATTGACAAGATATGTGCCCAAAAGATTTCAAGCTTTGGGATACTTCATTTTTTTTAAAAAAAAATAATAAATTAAACTTCCCTCACAGAAGCATCAAAAGTTAAAACTGGGGCAACACTCTAAACATTGGGCAAAACCTTCAGGAGAGGAGTCTGCTGCTGCATCACAGGAACACTCTAGTCAGTCTTCTTTATTCTTTTATCCCTGATCGGTAGGGGGACAGGCTTTTGAGCCTCATGGGGATGTTCTGCACCTTTGTAAACCTTGAGGTGGGTAAATAGTCTTCTTCCCAGCTGAAAATGTACAAATCAATTAGCATGATAAAGAGACCAAGTACGGAGTATATGCTTTCTGAGGTAAACCAAATGCACCACCAACACGAACAAAGGAATTCCAAGAGTAAAATGCTTCATACTGTATGCCAGGGCAGGTGTAATGTGGACGCTCATAATACCAGTTTGAGAGAGGACATCTAGTACACTTAGCTAATAAGCTAAATGATGATGCCTTACCCTGCCTTTGGGGAGCATGCCGCGCACTGCATGTTCGATGATTCTTTCCGGAATCCTTTTCTGAAGCTGGTCGAAAGTTTCTATTTTCATTCCTCCAGGTCGTCCAGAGTGCCTCCTATAGAGCTTCTGGGACCGCTTTTTACCGGAAACAGCAACCTTCTCTGCATTAACCTATTCGATGATACAATGCACATGGATTTCAGCATGGCACAATAAGAATCGGTGTAGTATCTATATATTAAATTATCTTCAGAGATGCAATAGTAAATTATTAACACAAATCATAAGGTTAGATTTTTGGTTTCAAGATTCTTTTGCCGTCAATATGTATCTGCTGCTAACATTATCAATGTACTGTTTTCAAAAGTGGAGTTCAGTAACCTTGCCTCAATACTGACTACTCGTATGTTACTACAATAACTATTTAGAAGGAGGGCATACATACCACAATAACAAAAGCACCCATGTCCACACTTGGAGTGTAAGTGGGCTCATTCTTTCCTCTGATATGTACTGCAATGGTGGATGCTAGCCTGCCTAGAATCAAGTCCGTCGCGTCAACAACATACCATGTCTTAGCAGTAGTTACATGATCTGCAGCCTTAGGATACCAGGTTTTATTCCATATGTCCTGCCAATTAAACTGCTTTATCAGACTACATGCAACATAGGTAACTCAAAAGAACAAGATATGATGCAAACAAGCTGTTCAAATAGCTATCCTAAACAGTAAATTGTATGAACAAGCCGATGGGCAAGCAGAGCAAAACATTAGTCATGTAATGCAACCGTCGCGTAAAATATCTTATCTAGTCTAGCAATAAGAATAAAAAATTCATTACAGTTTGCTTCTGTATCTCAGTTTCTTATTTACTTCAATTCCGTCCACGGTTTCACATTTTCTTCAAAGCTCATTTACATTTAATCCTCTTTAATCACGAACAGTCCATAGCTAATTTTGGATGTGATGATGTGTGGCATAAACGATGCACGCAATTGCATTTCATCTTGTACTGATGAGGAAGTTGACCGAAACGGATTAACGAGAGACCAAACTAATTATTGAGATTGAAGCAAATTGAGATGCAGAGTGCCCATTGCCTAAGCCTATATCACTCCGAATTAAATTTCAGCACTGCGCATTGTTTCTGAGAGAGGAAAGGTAGGGCGTGCCATACGGGTCCGCAGAGCTCGTCGCCCTCGAACATGAAGCGCTCCTCGCGGGGCACGAGCGCCTCGAGCGGCTGCCTCTTCTGCTTCTCGCTCGTCTCGCACCGTATCGCAAGCCCGACCGCGGCGGCGCGCCGGGGGGCGGGCCTGGCCAAGCGGCGGTGGCGGGTGGCGAAGGCGGAGGGGAGGAACGCGGAGGCGGCAATGGCCGTGGCCATTGCGTTCGGCCGTGAGCTAGACCGGCAGCCGGAGGCGGTGTCTGAGCCTGAGGGCGTGTTGGGTTCAGTTGGATGCCGCTGCCATTTTCTCTTCGCTTTGCGGTTGAAGTGGATAAGGAGGAGATAGGACGAGAGGAGAGATCGTCAAGAGGAAAGACATGGGCTTCAAGGGCCCAAGTGGACTTGCTGCGTCGGCCTATGGACCCGTGCGTCACGCGGAGACGCCCGATTACTACCCTACTAGCCGGTGGGCAACCGAGCAAGAATTTATCACAGCTGAGAGCTGCTCCAGTGCTCTTTTAGGGTTAGAAAGGCAACATTGTGCAACAGCACAGAAGATAGGGCAGAATGTTCTCATGAACATGAAAATATATCCAATGAAACACATTTCATATGTCAGTCATTTTCAAATAAAGCAGAGTATTGTTCAATTTACAAAAGAGAATGGTATTTTTACAGGTAACATCACTGTTGCAGCTCATGTATCTTCAGGTCCGTGTGCAGGCTAGTCATGTCTCTTTCTAGAGGAATAACGATAACATAATATACAACAAAACTGTGAACCAACAGATATTGAACATAATAGCTATAAGTAAATCAATGGTTAGTTGAACATAATAGCTATAAGTAAATCAATGGTTAGTTGACTGTCAGCTAATGAATGAAAGTACGGTGCGATCATGATGACTCTGAATTTGCCTGCGTTAGAGGTTTTACTTTCCTGGTGTGACCCAAAGTGTTCACAAGGTCCCTGCGAGTGCATACAGGAAACATGCTCATTCCGGGCATGTTAAGACGCCACAAAACATATGGAAAACTCAGTTGATCGCGGGATGTGAAGCGAACAACTTCATTGAACCAAGCACACATGAAATGGTTCGTTGCTGGATTCAGCTCTCTCACAATAACAGAGGCTTCAGCTAGAGCTGAAAATTGAAACAAGTTCCTCATATCAGCAATGCTTCAAATAGCAACACAGAATTTGGAGGAAGTATTCAACAACTGCGCGGAGACATTTGTTATGAAAACAACCACTGACCTTTTAATCCATGTAATCTTTTCTCATCTGGCATCCCATCTTGACGATACTGATTTAATTGCACCTCTACTTCTTCAGGAGTAGCTTTGTGTTTTTGAACAATAGCTTTACCCTCGTCATAAATGTTGCTCCGCGCTCCATGTTCAGAAATAGCAAAGGTAGAGTTTGTCCTCCATAGAAGAGCTTCGAGCACTCCAATTGGATCCCTTCGAAATTGGTATTTCGAGTCCACCCATATGGAGTACCTTGCTTCAGGGAAAAGACGATGGGTCAACATCTGCAGAAAAAATATGTTAAGTGAATTCTTATCAGAATGTATACCATGATGTCCCTCTGAGAAACTATGATGTGTCACAATAACACAAAAATGCAGTACGATTATCCTAAAAGTCTATAAACTTTAGAATATCAGACCTGATATGAATGATACATCATGTCATCCGTGGGTTTTTACCTTTGGTATTTTTCCGTTTAATCGTTGATCCACAAAAGGGAGGCTCCTGACAACAATGATACGCCATCTTCCTATCATGCCATTGTCACCAATAATCTTTCCTTCAGCTTCCTGAGTTGATAGTGTCACTTCATCCCAAAAAGCCACATAGCAAACCTGCATCATCACAAGAATATGCAAAGTCACATGTAAAATCATAACAAGTTTACTCTGATTTTAATTTATGAAAATTTTGGAGGCTGAAATACCCTGCCTATAGAAGAATTGACCATTCCGATAGGTTGATACAGATTATCCCCACCACCAAATGAACAGGTAGACACAACGACTTTACAAGCTCTCATGTATCTCTTATCTTCATCAGAAATTTTGAAGCCACCATTGTCACTGTAGAAACCACAATGTACACTGATTGTCCCGTTTACCTGCAGATGTATGTAAATGCATTACAATTTCTACAATAGCACAGTTTATTTTTTTGACAGAATCATAATAAAACTTTTATCAATAAATGCTACGACCTTGAAGCTATCTTCTCTTTCAGAAAGCGTTTGAAACCCGGTGAACAGATTAAACCTAGTAGCTTCTGCATGCTGCAACAAATATGTTGAGTTTGCTTCAGAGTGGTATGTGTCATAGTCACCATCGTCAGATTTGTATACAATTTTATTCACAAGTGAATCAAATCTTGTGCCTTCAGGAAAGACCGAATTTGCCAAACTTCTGGGGCTAAGTAGCTTCAAGCAAGCTGCCAATATCAGCAATGCAGAACTAATCAAGCACTCTTCATGTTTCAAATGAAACAAATTTGTTATTGGGAAGAAGCTGAATAGAAGGTATTATAAACAAGTACAAGCTTTCCAAGTTAAGAGAACGAGAAAATAATAGTAAGCAAAAATAGAAAATTTGAGTTAGTATTTGCTCCAAGATTTGTCAGAAGTCAGAAGTCAGAACTCAGAACAATGTTACCCTACATAAATGACTGACTCCAAAGATCCATATAACTAGTGTACGCGCACTTTCATTCCACCTACTTTCGCTTTACTTTCCTAATGTGCAAGATCTAGAGTGCTGGGTACATCTAATGAATTGCGCAGGAATACTGGAATAGCATCAATTATATGTACAATATACTAAACTGCAGCGAGTCATATTTCTGATTTACCCTGATAACCAATTTGTACTATGGAATCTAGCAAAATCCGCAATAAATCCCATTAAAATCATAACGACCAGGAACATTTGGGAACAGTTTATGAGTAGATCGAATCAGAGCAGGGAGGGGTACTCACGCTCGCGCACGCCATGAACGAGGTGCGTGGTTGGGTCGAGCCGACCAAGGTTGGACACGGGAGGGCCGGGGGCGGGCGAGGAGCTGAGGCGCGAGGCCTCGAAGAGGAGCAGCGCGACGGCAGGAAGGGGCAATAGGACGGGCCACCACAGCGCCAGCAGCCGCACGGCGCGCTGGCCCAGGCCACGCGCCGCTTTCCGCCGGCCGGTGCGGGCCCTGCGGGAAGCCGCCCCTGCGCCGTCGTCGTCGGATACTGTGATGGAGATGCTTCGGATCGTCGACGACGGCATCGGGGAAGGATGCGGTGGCGAAATGGTGGCGGTGATGGGTTTGCCGTTTAGTGGGTGGGTGGGCTCGTCCCGGCCTGCGTAGAACTGCTGTGAAATGGTAACCCAGTTCTGCCCGGCCCATCTTTTTTTTTTCCGACCAAACTGTTCAGGATGTTAATTTCTCTGTTGTACAAGTTCTTTACAGCTCAATTTTTCTTCTCCCTCCGTTCTTTAATTGATGTCACCGTTAATTTTTAAATTCAATTTGAGTATTCATTTTATTCAAAAATTTTAATATATTTCATATATTTTGATATAATTTGATTTATCATTAGAGTTATTTAAATCGCAACTTAAAATTTTACACATTTGAGCAAATTTTTAATAAGACAAATGGTAAATTTTACACATTCGAGCAAATTTTTTTAAATAAAATGAATAATTTTTTTTAAAAATAAAATAAATGATTAAAGTTGAGTTAAAAAGTTAACGACGACATCAATTAAAAAACTAATGCAAAAGTGACCTTTTGTATCAATTCATATTTTGATACGATTTTTATGCACTATAAAATGTTAACGTTGTAGAACACCGACTTAAACTGACATGTGAATACTATTCAACATGTGAACAATCTATTATAAATTTAATTTGCATATTTTTATTATAAATAAAATTTAAATTACGGTGGAAAGGTTGATACTTGTCTTTTAAAGTGTGGTACTTTGAACATTTACCATCCATCTCATTAAAAAAAATGATATATACCATATATTTTATAACAAACATGAATTATAATTTTGCTTGCTTGAACAAATATTTTGACGAAATCAAACTTTAAAATTTAAAACCGTGGAGAAGTATATGGCACCGAGTGCCTGATACATGTGCTTGTTTTTATGCCCTCGTCACCTTGTACACGAGATGTACACGCGTTACACACCGACAGCCTGCTCCTCGAGCCTGGCCTCGATGAGCCGCTATGGATAGTACTCCGCAGTACATCTGGCATATTGGACGAACAAGTTACACGCAACTTCTCAAGGGAAGGGCGCGTGGCGCTTCATCTCGTGCGGCACGACGTCCACGGCGAACCCCTTGTGGTGCCGGAGCCAGTAGTCGGCCTGCCCCGGGTGTTCGTCGGCGGGTGCCTCGACGTCGTCCCTTGCGGTGCGGAGCTCGTCTGTGGAGAAGCCGTACTTCTCATCGCGCTTACGCACGAGGTCCGGGCGCACGACGGCGGCGGGATCGGCCTGCGGGGACACCATGAGCGCCGGCGCCCCCATCGGGAGGCGATCGCCGCGGTCCACCTGCCAGGTGCACCAGAACTTGCCGAACGTGCCGGCCAGCTGCTCCAGCTCCGGCTTCTCGAGCATGTTGGGCACGCGCGGGTTCGCCCACAGCCCCGCCTTGATCTCGTGCGCGTGCGAGTGCCACAGCTTCTGCTCCTCCGCCGGCAGCGAGTCGAAGATCTTCCTCGACACCACGTACTCTACTCCTGTGTGCGCCATATCACCCAGTTCGTTCCTGGTGAGCATGCATCCCAAAATACAGTACGATAGCTAGGCCCAAAGTTCGCCGGCGTACGTACCGATGAGGCGAGCGTTGTCGGCGTCGGAGTCGTAGACCACGCACTGGAGGACGTCCTGGTTGAGGCGCGCGACGTAGTGGTGCGTCTCCACCTGCCGCTTGGGGTCGTGCGCGTACAGCGCGAACGTGCACACGTGCTGCTTCACCTGCTTCACGGGGCGCAGCGACTGCGTCGCCTTCGCGCCCATGTCCAGTATCTGCGACGCCACCGTGGTCGGCCGCCCCGGGGGCGCGGCGCCCCCGCCGGTGCCGGAGGACGGAGTAGGTACTGGCTTCTTGTCGCTGGATGCCATCGATGGGAGGGAGTGAACTGGTTCGTGTAGCTACTTACGCCGTTCGTTCCGCATGTGTTCTTTATGGAGCGAGGTTGGAAGCTTGGAGATGCAGCCATGTGACACGTCTTGCGTACGTGGACTCTACGTGTCGAATGGCGTGATTCTTGGGTGGCGGACGTTTGTACTGCAGTGCCGACAAGTGTTGCCTCGTGAGGTCGTTCGCCACGGTGCTTGCTCCATATAAACATTCAGTTCATGTTTAAAATGTAGGAATAATTTCAAAAAAATTAGCTCAATCTCATGAAATAAACTGACGCTCTAGATCAACCTTTGCTCCAAAACTTAAATTGTAGTCTGTATTCTGTACTTAATAATGTCAACAAAATATAGATTTGCGAGAACTTGAAAAATCCCATATTAAGCTTACGGCCTCCTTTGATTGAAGGAATTTTATTTTATTTTTACGTTTTTTTAAATAAAACTGACTCTTGCGAAATTTCTGCACAATTTCTACGAAAATTCTTCGTTCCATATAAGCCCTACATTGTCCTTCCAGACCAAGTGCTACTGCTGACCAGTGAAGAGAAATGGCGGTCTCAAACTCAAGGAGGCTAGCCAGAGACCGACACGACTGATCACACTTCCTGCGGCTGCTCGGGCGCGACCTCCGGCACCTGGGGCTTGTACTTGTACCAGCTCGACCAGAAGAGGTAGTTGAAAAGGTTGAGGGTGCTGAGCACGGCGAGCAGCCAGAAGAAGAGGTCGAGGTGGTTGCGGTTGAGGTTGTTGCCGGCCAGCCAGCCTCCGCTCTTCGTGGAACTCCTGGTGGCCGCGTTGACCGCCTGCACGATGATGGTGCTCAGGAAGTAGCCGAACGACAAGGAGCACCACAGGAACGACGACGACATGGACTTGAGCGCGTGCGGCGCCTGCTGGTAGAAGAACTCCATGAGGCCGATGTAGGTGAACATGTCGGCGACGCCGAACACGGCGAACTGCGGCGCCAGCCAGAAGCAGGAGATGGGTAGAAAGTCGGTGGGCAGAAGGTCCATCTTGCCGGTCCGGACGGCCACCCTCTTGCGCTTCATCTCCACGAAGGCCGCGATGACCATGGAGATGATGGACAGCACGAGGCCGACGCCCACGCGCTGCAGGTATGTGATGCCGGTGGGGAGACCCGTGATGCGGCGCGCGAAGGGCACGAAGAGTCGCTCGTAGATGGGCACGGCAAAGATGAGGATGCCGAGCGGGATGATGGGCAGCGACGCCGCCGGCATCGTGAAGTTGCCGAGCCTCCTGTCCATGGTGGCGCCCTGCTGGATGGAGAAGGTCTGGAGCTGCGCGAGGCAGGTGCCCATGATGATGGCGCTGCAGAAGATGGGCACCATGGCAAGCATCGTCTTCGCGTGCTCCACCTGCGTCACCCGGCATTGGCGCCACGGGCTCGCCGCCGCGTCATTCGGTGCCTGAATTATTGCCGCCCTGTCCAAGAATCTGCGAAATGCAGTGCAATAAGCTCGATGCCGCCACATCCCGGGACTGCGAGCTAGAGTAGAAGCTAGTACGCTTCTTTGAATTATACTATCAGGGATGCGTGAATGCCAACCTGAACGGCTTGTCCCTGTGCGCCACGAACTCGGTCTCAGGGGAAGCTTTGTTCCTGCCGATCTCGTACAGCTCGTCCGAGTTTTCAGGCACCTTAAGGTTTCTGTTTCTGACGGCAGCAACGTACACCTGAAGATAACAGTTGCAGTACCGCCTTGAGCAACGTGTTCGTTCGTCCAAGAAGGCAGTACTCCAGAGAATAGAAGAGTTTGTTGACCTGGAAGATCTCGAGAAGCGCGGTACTGCCCTGCACCTTTGCGAAGCGGTACCTCGGCAGGCCGGCGACGAAGACGATGAGAGCGAGCCCCATGACCCCGGTGGCGGCGCCGAACCCCCTGTCCCAGCCCTTGTTCTGGATCCACACGAACACCGTGCAGCTGACGGCGCCGCCGGCGCAGAGGCTCAGCAGCAGCCAGTTGAAGCAGCTGGACATCTGCAGCTTCTCGACGGGGTGCTTCTCGTCGAACTGGTCCGCGCAGTGCGCCGGCAGCGCCGCCTTGATCCCCGCCGAGCCGATCGCGATGAGGTACAGCGCCACGTAGAGGTGCACCTTGTTGTCGCCGTGCACCCGCTGGCACGCCGGGTTGATGGGGAAGCCGATGCACGTCGGCGGCTTCAGCTTGTCCGAGCGCGCCTGCAGCGTCAGCAGCAGTAGCCCCTGCAAGAAGGAACGCGAGAAACAGAACAAGCTTCAGACGACAAAGAGCAGCAAGAACGCATCCCGGGTTGGTTGACGGGGGGGAAAACCATGCCAATTATCGTATGCGTACCACGAGCTCGATCAGGCATGATATGATGACCGTCTTGTACCGACCGACGAAGGTGTCCGCGAACACGGAGATGAGCACGGCGACGATGTAGCTCGTGCCCATGTAGTTGGTCAGCAGATTGGCGGCGTCGGCGAACTCGATGTGCATGACGTTGAAAAAGTAGAGGATGAGGTTCACGGCCAGAGACAACGAGGCCAGGTTCTCCAGCCCGAAGTTCACTGCAAAAACACGACCAGCAGATCGCGTTAGCGTCAGGCCGGCCACTTCTCATACGAATCAAATAAACTTGATTGTTTCTTTGGTTACTGCTACGTGCTGCTATATGTCTAGGGACACGAACCGCAACCTGCTCCTTCGTGCGATCTGGCAGTGATGACTCGGACGTGAGCCGTTTCCTCAACCATACGAACCTGTCGACGCCGAGCTATCCGCGAGCTGTGCACAGAGCGCGCTCGGCCGAGTTAGCAGGCCTAGTTGTCCACCGCATCGCGGTCTGCCTGATACCATACCGCTTGAGCCGGTGAGGATTCAGTCGGCGGCGATGGCGTTCGTTGCTGGAGCTGATTTGTACTTCCACGTGAATTTAACCACTTATGTATACATATCGCTAACAAGGGGAAGAAATGCTACCGCTAGTCCGCTCAGCATTTCTGATCAAGAAAGGACCTGCCCTCCGATTGATTGACAAATGACAATAGTGACGCTGCAGCTTGGATTTTCACGTGTCTATTCACCCGGTTAGTGATCGATATTGTCACGAGGCATGTCTTCAGCAACAGAAGGGTCCGCTTGCTGCTGCCGAACAGCATGCCGACGACGGCGCTGATGCTGTCTCCGTAGTAAGGCGGTGACAAGCAACCCGTAGATCCGTATCCAGCACGGGGCGAATTCTCATGGCCAGGAGGCCACAAGTTCGGAGTAGTGGGCGTGAGCTGAGTCGTAGAATTCAGAAGTCAGAACCAAGCATGTCCTCATGATGTTTGTGGTGGATTTTTTGCACTGGTGACTGGTTTTGTTCCAGCGGCGAGAAGATTGTGAACAGATCAGGAACTGGCGTATGCGTTTATGTTGTGTGAAGTTTATGTCAAAGTAATAAAACGTTGGTTGCTAAATCAGTGGTGAAAAATAACCAGCCAAACACATGCGAGAGAACCGCACGGCGTTTAGATAGGTACTCCCTCCGTTTTTAAATTGACGTCGTCGTTGATTATAAATATTAACTTTGATCATTTATCTTATTAAAAAATTAATTAAATTTTTAAAGATTATAAGTTGTAATTAAAACAACTTTGATAATAAAGCAAATTATATCAAAATATTTGAAATCTATCAATTTTTTTAATAAGAGAAATGATCAAAATTAAAATTTATTTATAGTCAATGACGACATCAATTTGAGAACAGAGGGAGTAGAGCTGAAAAGTTTTCCATTATCTAGAAACAGTTACCCTAGTAGTATCATGGAGCTAATACAAGTTTTTATTGAGATAGCTCTCATATTTATGCTGCTAAATATCACGGAGTTGTTTACGTAGTGGGTCGTTTCATTTTTTCAAGAACGGCTACTAGCTGGAACATTTACGAATCGTTGTACCTTCATTCGCCCGCTGCCCTACCTGATATTGCTCGTTCAAGTACCATCTATCCACAGATATTTCAATGTTTTATACAATGCTTTTTCAATGTTTTAATTTTGTATTGTAATTAGTTCCTCAATTTATCTTATCATGTCATATTACCATGATATAGAACAGAATATTTAGAGAGAGAAAAGAACAGAGAGGTAGAAGTTACCAAGAATGAAGAAGGAATTGAACAAACCACCATGGCGCCCTCGCAGTGCTGGGCGTCCCCTCCAATCAACCTTTCCTTCAACAGCTTCATACTTAATCCCTTCAGTGGCGTGCGCCTCCACCTATCACAAGATCACATATTCATCTGTCTTCGATATATAGGGGAAAAACACGCCTTTTATGATACAAATTATTAATTATGATTTACGAACAAAAGGTAAGCTATAAGCAGTATTGCACGAAACAATCGACATACCGTGGAGATGGAGTCTGCTTTGCCGTTGGCTTCAGATACTTTGCTCATCTCCTCGTGTTCCTATTGAAATTTCAATAAAATCACAAAAGTGAGAATATTAGCATCTAGCATGACGAGGAGCTGGCTGGAAATGACAGGATGAACAAGAGATACCATTTGGCCAAGAACCATTCAAGGTGATGAAAGAGAACCCAGATGGCGCAACGGCCAGGCCATATAAATCGATCAGGGTACGAGGAGTTTCCAAGGATATCCTCTTTAGTTTGTTTATTCCTGTTGTAGTATTAATAGATACAACTTGATAGCACAGTCATAGCTGTCTGATATCAGGTTGTAACATAGCAAACTCAGTGAACATAAGAATTGATCGCTTCGACTTGTTAGTGATTTCCTCAGTATTTTATTCCCTCAAAATAATCTTTGCGAGTTGTCCTGTTGCGCCACCCTGATACATACTAAGGATATCAACTTCAGTGTAAATAGTATTTCAACAAAGTTGAAAAAGACACCATGTGGCTCATGCCTCATGCCTCGTCGAAGCTAATCATACCAAAGCAAGAATTCTTTAGGTAGAGAGTGTGACATTATTGGGTCATTGCTTACCTGCAAATAAGTGCCGGCGCGGGTATATATTGGAGCATATGACAGCACACGCATACTAATTCCACATTCCGCCGGTGACGCCAAGAAGTCCCTGCGGAAACACCAAGTCAGAACTCGCAAAGGAAACTGGAAGCATCTTCACTTAAGAATTCTCACACGGGACAATATTTATGATCTGAAATAATGAGCACGGATTAAGATAGTATAGCCAGTGAGGAAAGCTTTTTCTGACTTGAGCCGTAGAGGGTTGAGAAGTCATGTTGATATGCAAATGACAGGAAGAGGTAGAAGTCAACAACAATAGACGCCATTGGTTCCATTTGGCCGCATTTCTTGATGTCCACCAGATCGTATACCAAAAGATCAGTGCAATCAAACAGCAGTAGCACATTGACATGACAAACATAATACCTACCAGTTTTGCTAAGTATAACAGCCATTCTGCGTAATGCAAAAGTTGACAAATATCTTGACACCACAGCAATACAAGTGCTCTCGTCACTTACTCAGCCACTTGATAAACCAAGCAAAGGCACGGGCTTCAGAAGCAGCAGAAAGAAAACTGGTTCTTCAGGTACATTAGCTGCGACTCATAGTAACAATGCATCCAGTCTTTTACCATTTTGTCCTGTACTTCACACTCAATGCAACAGGGAACACGTACGTACATAATCAGCGACTCATGGTAACCATGTATCCAATCTTTCATTTCATCCTCTTTACTTCTAGAACATAACCACAAAAAAAAAACCAACATGGATGCATGCGACCTTCAAATTTTTCTGCCATTAGCCCAAAAGAAAGCATGAATAGCAGGTACGCATACTGCATGCTGACCCACATATTGTTCATGTTTTAAACAACAGAAGTCCATATTCCAAATATCAGCAATTACCTCATCTTTATATATTAAAGTGCAAACGTGCAAAGATGATATTAAAAATCAACGAAAAATAATAATTTAAAAATAGAGGAAGTATGTAGTAGTACACATGGACAATGACATAGATATAAAAAATTAACTGTAACTGTTTTATTATATCAAATTTACTTTTGCTATAGATTCAATACAACTATTCTAAAAGATATAAGAGAAGTTTTTATAAATTTATTCTACTTCTATGTCTTGTAATTGTAAGTATATGCTACAATTAAAGACCTTTATATGTAATAAAATGTATATTTAGATAACTTAATTTTTTTTATCTCTTAAAAATACTCTTTGATCACTATGAACAGTAAAATTCAATATTTTTCTCATTTACAACTCCGGTCTAAAAAAAATAGTAACTTTGAACGCAATGTTTTAATCAAACATTCCCGATATAAATTAGAAATAATTTTAAATTTATTAAGTAGTTCTCTAAACGCTCGTTGCGCCACATCACTCTAAAAAATATTAACCGTCAGATTAAAATCTAACGGTAAATATTAGAAAAAAAATCTTTTCCTCGATCAACGTAGGAACGTGCTTCTACTCGACGGAAGCAGGCATGAACAGCCGTGCCATCGCCCTGGCTTTTTCAGGTTTAACATAAATTTTGACTATGGTGATATTTAATTTTTTATAAATTTTATATATTATAATTTACTTTATCATTAAAGTTATTTAAATCACAATTTAAAATTTTACATATTTGAATTAATTTTTTTTAGATAAATTGAATAGTCAAAGATGATATTAAAAATCAACGGAAAATAATAATTTAAAAATAGAGGAAGTATGTGGTAGTACACATGAACAATGGCATAGATATAAAAAATTATCTAACTGTTTTGTTAAATCAAATTTACTTTTGCTATAGATTCAATAGAACTATTCCAAAAGATATAAGAAAATTTTTTATAAATTTATTCTACTTATATGTCTTGCAATATATGCTACAATTAAAAACCTTTATATGCAATAAAAATATATATTTAGATAATTTAAATTATTTTATCTCTTAAAAATGCTCTTTGATTACAATGAGAACTAAAATTCAATCTTTTTCTCGTTTACAACTCCGGTCAAAAAAATAGTAACTTTGAACGCAATGTTTTAATCAAACATTGCCAATATAAATTAAAAATAATTTTAAATTTATTATGTTATAAAATTAGAAATAATTTGTTTTAAAAATACTTTTTTAAAAGTGTACCGATGCTACTTTTAATTAAATGTTTTATAGATAACAAAGATCACACTTATGCTTTAAAAACCGTGTAAACAATTTTTTTAATCAAAATATATGTTTATAAAACTTTATCATCCATATCAAAGCAACTATACTTCTATTTGTTAAATAATAAATTTAAAATATACTGCTTTAACTAAAGTTGTACAATAAAAACATACACGAAAAACACGACAATTGCCGCGCAGATTTTTCTAGTTCTCACTCTATCAAAGATGATAATATGTGCAATGATCTTCAATCATATCATTCAAACTTGCAAGATCAGTCCATACGCCCAACTTGCATTCAATATGGCACACATCAATGAACTGTTATTGCTTGTCACAAATCATATTCTGCTAACAAATTTCAAAGGTCAAGACACCAGTCCACAACTAATAAATTCATCATTTTCCACCACTACAATGACATTAGTCCAGATGAGATGATGTGAGACAAGATCAAAGAATTGGGCAAAAACATTTTGGTGCTACTTTACCTCCCGAATTAACAAGCATGAAGAAACTTTACTAATCGCATCAACAAGAAACATTAATCCACATCATGATACAAGAGGAAGGAGCTTCATAAAAGAGGAACAAAAGAACAAATGCTATCTTAAAAAAGGTGCATCACAGCATAGTGAGCAAATGAATGCTTTCAACATTTTGGTCAATAATTCAATAAGGAGTATTTTGCACGCACAATAATCTTTCCCTTCTCGACACCCAACTTAGCTCCTGTGACCAGCCAGTGGCCAGGTGCATCTTGCGGGCCCTTCAACGTCTCCGTCATATCAACTATCTTCAAAAGTTTAGCATTCTCACTTGAGGATGATGAGGACTCCTCCATTTTATGGATCAGAGGCCTAGGACTGTGGTCCCAAACTGATCTTCTGATTGTGCACCCTGGAACTCTGGAGAACAAGAGTTTAAGATGAAGAACACTCTTGGCACCAAAATCCCACACTCCCAATTGTGCTCCCGTAACAATATATACACCAGACAGGTCAGTAATATTTGTTTCAGTGTACTCTATGGGCGCCGTGCTGACATGAGCAAAATTCTTCCACTTGATTGGTTCAAACCATCGGCTATCCTGCTCTTCAGGGCCTTGCCATTTTGGAGGTCCAATTGTGATATGGGAGTCCCAGTGAGGTAAGAATATTTTTGGTAATGAGCCAAGGTGCTGTAAATGAATGGCCAGACGGTTCTGTTTGGCTCCTTCCAAGCATAGCCTGAGGCCAATGACTGGTCTCCGCCCAACAGAAATCTGCACGTGTGACATTCAAAGATAGCACATATTATAACTGATCTGCAAAATTCAAAATCTCAAAAGATTTATTTCAGTTGTCACCGAAGTCCCTATGAGAAGCAGTAATCCCTTAATTTCACTGCATTTTATCTAACATATTGACGTAGCAAGATGCGAGGATTTAAACTAACTACAGTAAGTCTTATTGGATCTAATGCATCATAAGTACAACTTTCGTGGTTGCCTAAAGCACTGGATTTTATTTATTTATTGTGCACAACTTGATAAGCCTAGATGCCCATATGTAACTTGCATAATCCCAGCATGCAAGTTGCTCTGATGCAATTTATTTATTTCTGTACTTCTATGTGCACCAGAACTCTTAAGCATGTTGTTTTTCAGCATAGTAGACAAATTAACTTTATATAGGGTAGGTGAGAGCAATTGAATCTATCTCTCTGGTGTAAATTCTAGGACAGGAAAAAAAATCATATGTTTAGATTTGAGGTGTCAAGGGCGTCGGCGCCCAAGACTGCAGGCTCTTAGCTGCGTAGCTCGTAGGTAGGATTGGTAGCTGGCCGATGTTTTACCCCTCTGCGCCCTATGGTGAAGGGGATGAGATTTAAAAGAATTGAGGTAGACTAGAAAATTGATATTTCTTATTGCTTCCTTTCTTAATGCCAAGTACATCCTTTTATAGGCTCTAAGCCTCTCCTATCCGAAACTAACCCTAACTAATTGATCTTATCCTAAAATAACCTAACTAGACCGCTCAGCAAGGGCAATCTGCTATAGTGCGCGGCTGCTACAGTCAGTGGCGGATTTATCCGAGACCAGGGCGTAGTAGACTCAAGCCGCATTCGTTTCTGACCTTTTTTAACTTCGGCAAACCAGCACGTTGGGACACAACTTGGGCCTAATGGACTGAAGCTGAACCGTATGTGACTCAAGCTCTAACGATGGAAACCAATCTACAATCCTGTTTGTTCCTGACTTGCAGAGATTTAAGATGTGGACTTCTCCAATATTGAACGTGAGACAAGTTCATGATTTTACTGGATCTCATCATATTGGAAGCCTGGCAGAAAAGATGGGGAAACTGAGGAACGTGAGACAACCTTTGAACATTATCAAGATTGATTTGTGCAATAAAATTTCTGATAATTGATTTGTGCAATAAAATTTTTGATAACTGGCTCAGTGATTTGTTGACATGTTACACTGATCATCAGATATTTAAAAGCCTTAATGACGAGAGAATTATGAAGCGTTTTTAAGCAATCAATAATCGAAGAATGAATCTGTCCTGTTGCAGTTGGTTATTTGATAGCCTCTTCTCATTATATTTTGAACTGTGGATATGATTTGATCAAATTTGTCTTAACTAAAGTGAATTACTATTGTCGATGTCTATATTTTTTTTTAAAGAACGTCTATATTTTTTATCCCCGTTTGTCAACGCTAGTAGTTATTGGTTCGCCACAGCTGGATTTTAATCCTGGATCCGCCATCTGCTACAGTGCGCGTCTGCTACAGTACCGCGCCTAACTAACTGCTAATATTAAGAAACAAACTTGAACTAACTCTTAACCACTAACAACCCTAATTTCTAGAAACCGGCACCCGCCGCCCCTTGTGCGGTTGGCCCTTTAGGCCGGCGGCACATGACATGAGGGGTAAGCTTTACCTGTTCTGTGCTAATGAAGAGCTTTGGGCCCATCAAGCTAAACTGTAGTGACGGACATACAGGTTCCTTCCTGTTGTGACCAGCAATACCTGGTGGTGCTGGAGCCCAAACTACCGGGACTTGGAAATCTAAGAAGTACTGCAACTCTTCAATTGGAGGTTTGTCTGAAGAACAAAACTTATCAATATAGCATAACTCAAACCCAAGAGATAGCATGCAATATCCAAAAATTTTAGTTACAACAAGAAATAAGTTGGGAAAAACACATAATTTACTGACATAAGAAACATATAAACATATTTAAAGCATTAAAATAGCTAGTGGGAATCATTTCATATGAAGATAATATTTCTAAAACCTCACTGCAGTATTGTTTTAATCATGATATGCTTCATGAATTAGAAGCAGAAATGCTCATTGTGAGAGCATTATTCAAGATATTATAATCAAAACAGAAGGGAAGCTACATATTTGAGGTTGTACACTGCATGAACAAAATCAAGAACCAGAAACATGTCTTACATTTCAAGTATAGATCAACTGCACGAGCCAGGTGCTTCTTTCCAGGTATGTCATGAACAAGAGAAACGATAGGGAGAAATGTCATGCCTATGACATCTGGTGCCGAGGTAATCGTCCCTTTCCAATCACTAAAACTCTGAACAAGATCACAACCACCCCTCCTTCTGAATATTACTGTCATATCCTGTAGGGGATAAAACGTCACTCTATTAATCGCAGTTTACATATTACATATTCTGTTCTTGTAGTGATTAGTAATACATATATAGATTAGGGCATTTTCTTACCAAGTTAACTACGTTTAGTGCCACACATACAGCTATTTGACCCAGTGCTCACAAGCAAGGAATTCATTAACATGTTGATTAGTGTTGCATAAATTATCATGTGTAGTTGAATAATCTTTCAGGCAAATCATTCACGATATTTTTTTTTGACAAGTTCTGTCACTATTGACCATTGTAGATGGGAACATGTTGCTCTTGTTAAATTATTATGGAAGGAACAATAAGGATCTTGCTAACCTTCTCGCTGTAGTTGATAGTAGCTGCATTTGACTTGTTTTCCACTTCTGAGAATCTTTCCTTTCCAATTTCCCTAACATAATTTTTGAACTCGAGCTCTGACAATTGGGATGATGAATGTTGCTTTATGTATACCTCATCCTTACCACCAACAGTAACAGAAGTAATAATATGGGTACCGTAATTCTCAATAAAGCTGCAAGAAGTGAAACAAGCTTGATCATCAGCTATAGGTAAAAAAGGAACAGTCAAAGAATTTAAGATAATCTAAAACTAAGAAAATGCACCCTGATGACAGTATCAAATAAGAAGATTACCTACTGACCTAGCCAATGCTGATGGATCCCAACTAGATGGAATCGCGCGCTCAATGCTCTCGAGCAGCCTCAGTTCAGAACTCGTTATTATCACTCTATAGAGTGGCATGGAAAAGCCATCAATAGCAAGGGCCTTCGTGGATGCCTCATCATTCTTCCAGAACCCAGTGAAGCTGAACAACGAGTTGAAATTTCCCAGCGGCACTCTCTCCTCCAGGCCAGCCTTCCTGTTGAAATATTGGGCCATCTACCAACAAACGCATCACCATCAGATAAAGAGCATGGCCGCGGAGCTTAGAACATCGCCTAGGATTCGAATCGAAAGGCACGCAGTAAGGGGGCACACGATCCGATCGAAAGGCCCCAACCGGAAGCAATCCCTGCTCACCTTCTCGAAGCTGCAAACGAAGGGCTCGTCGGCTGAGTCGCTGGGGGAGGCTGGGCGGGATCGATCGGGGCTGCCGCGGTACTGCTTGACGTCGACCTCGAAGGGCACCCCCGGGAGGACGGGGCCGCCTTCGATGGTGAAGCTCCGCGTGCGCGCCTCGTCGAGAGCCACGAGCCTCCCAGCGCCCTTGCAGTAGAGCAGGCGGTGGTCGCCGGCCGCATCGAGGCCTCGGCCCACCGCCTGCACCACCGCCTCCAGGACGGAGCCTGCGAGGCTCATCCCTGATGAGCCCACCCCTCCTCCTCCTTCGACTCCGCCTCGGGATTCGCTAGCGGGGGAAGACCGGCAGCAAGGTCGGCGGATTTCGCGGCAGAAGCCTCTGACCGCCGCTGTTGCTGTTAATCGAGGAGAGAGAAGGGGGACACGGTTTCGGGCGAGGACCGGAGGAAGGGAGGGGGACCTGCTGGGGAGAGAAGGCGACGGGCTCCCGCTGCTGAGGTGGTTGGGTCTGACTCGTTTCCTCTTCTTCCTGCCTCCGGTTGGTTTGAGTAGTTTCTGATTTGCCGGTGTTAATGTTCGCTTTCGACGTTGTCATGCATATAGACATTTCAAAGCATGCTTTCAACGTTGTCACGCTGTGTGTGCTTGAAAGGTTGCTGTCCTCTTTGATGGAGCGCATGCAATTGAACAAATAGTTGACTTTCTTGTTTTGGAACATGGTGAAAGGCTCATGCCTTGCAAGGTTTTTCAAATGGAATACACATATTAAATGACCTTTTCTGATATACTTTTGTTCGTGGTAGATAATTTAAATAGAAAATCATTAGATAGAAGACTTAAATAACAATCATAAAAACTTCATCCCATGAATGATGTTTTTCTTAATTTTTGACTCTGTTGTGTCTAATATTTATCAAATTCTTACCCCTCCATTAATCAAGATAACTTTTATTCAGACACTCTAAACTCTTCGAAACGTATTCTTTCTAGTTTTCACTTCACTGCTGATCAAAATACACTTCTTCTCTATCTTTGACCGACAAAGCCGCACCGCTCACCTAGCTGTCTATCCGCGCAAGCCCACCTGCTCCAACTATGTCACCCATGTGACCATGTCCACCTTCCTAGATCCGCTCACACTCGTCCATCCGCATCGCTCGCTCGTCGGATCACCACTTCAAACCTAGAGGGGAGCATGGAGCACAAGAGGAAAATACCATTCGATGCTTCTATCATGGGATTAGGTGAAGTGAGGGCAAATGACAATTCGAATTATAGAAATCAGTTAAAATGAAATTAAATCGAAAAAATGTATGTTCTAAAAGCTGAAGTTCTAAATAAAAGTCTGAGGGCAGAAACGGTATTGCTTAGGTGTTATTTAGAGACATGAAAATAATAAATAATAAAGGTGAGGTTAAGAAAATGTGGAGGGGATGTGTTTCCTAATGTTTGTGAAGATGGTTAGTGAAATGAGTAGGGTTTAGGTTGGGAAAAAGATGGCATCATCGGAGGAGGTGAGTTACAACGAGAAATGTGCCAGCTCTGGCTGCCAGAACATGTGTCCCACACACATGTTTCTTCGTCTTATGTCAAGCATACGAATATGGTAATTGGATTTTAAGCTTTTTTCTCTAACCTAAACCTAATCAGCTTTATTCTGTGCCATTTCTATAACCCATACCAATGTTTTCCAAACGTCACCTCACCTCAGTTGTAGAAACTGAAAAAATCTAGTTTTATCCTTAGTTTATTCTATAATTATTTCTTTTCCCAGAACTACTGCCCCGCCCCTCTCTCCCGCCCTCGGTTTTGTCAGTCCTGTCCCCGCGCTTAGCGTCTGTCCGGACCCAATCCAGATGAAGCCCTCCCATCGGACCCAAGCCGCTGCCCGTGTCCGCCCAGCCGGCAGTTGCGCGGCACCGCCGCTAGGGACGGCTTCCTCCACCTCTGAATTTGCATCCTCCTCGCTCCATCACAAAGGTAGCGTCTCTAACATATTGGTGGGATATGAATTTTAGTACTCGTTTGAAATTAGGCAGAATCGGAGCATGATAACCTTTAGCTGTGTTTTGTGAATGTTCGGACGAACAAGAAGATGTATTTCAATGGTTTTCGGCGGGTTGAGGCTGAGCAGTGCGATATTGACAGAATTTATTAGATTTACATATTGTTCCTTTACACGATGAGTGTACCTTTTTTTTTTGAAAAGGTACAAGAGCACTGCCCTTTCATTAAGTAGAGAACAGAATTCTTTACAAGAGTTGTTTATTCACACTGAGTGTATTTGAGCCGGATGTTTGAATTAATTGGCACTGCTTTGTAATTAGATCTGAAGATGCATCCTGGCTGCATTCAGGTTGTTTGATTTACTGTTATTATACATTTGCGCTAAAAAAATACTGTTATTATACAACTAGAGAAGGGGGTAAACTGGATATGGCTACATTGGTACATTCTTTTCTATTACAATAAATTGCACATTAAATTGATGTGAACCTGATTTGTTGTTTGGATCGAGCAAAGTTAAATCTATTTTTCAGATTATTATTGAAAGGTGAATTATAAAATATGTTTTTCTTTAAAGCTCATAGTTACAAGTTCTATCAAAAACTAATTTGACATGCTTTTTTCCCAGAAAATTAAAATTCTAGACAAAATGAGTTTATAAAAAGGGCAGCCCGGTGCATGTATCTTCTGCTTGCGTAGGGTCCAGAGAAGGGTTTGATCACTTTGGGTCTTTTGTATGCTGCCTTTCCTGCATTTCTGCAAGCAGTAGCATTACTAAAACAATATGTATTCTCAGCTCATATTATACCTCATCTACTAATTGAAAAGCAAACTTAAATATCCCATTTCTTCAAAATGATAAATAATATTATTTTTTCGATACATATCTCATGGACAAATAGAGCTATATATCATACTGTGTGCGCAGATATCACAGTGCATTTGATACTATCATGCACATTATTTTGAAATTTCACCATCGAAAGACCATGATGGCCTAGTCTGTGTACCATTCCTTAAGAACTTTCAGGCCTGAACCTTCTTCCACCAGATCCTACTTCCCTTTGACAGTTGAAATATGTGGCAGCCACAATGTCCAGGTAGTATTGGCGTGCAAAGTTCCTGCAATTGAAATTGTGCCGCATATCTGGTGCAAAAACCGTACCCCTACCAAGTTGCCGGAACAACACAAATACCATGCGATGAATGCCAGATCTTGGTTCTGGTCTTTCAAAAAACATAAGCTCCTGACCTGCAAGAGGTTGCTAAGGTTAAGTCTAAACGTTGCTTATGTTAACAGTAGTCCTGTTTTGTTTGACAGGTTTGAGAACTCTCAGATATCTGTCATACATGTTTTAGTTTTTTAGTTCTCATTTGGTTGCATATTGTGATTTCATAAATTGCTGTTTACATGTGGAACGCAGTACAGTTTACTTCTTAGAACATATTTATAGCCGTGATTAGGATATGTAGGTTTTCTTGGTTCATGTTTAGTATTTTCTAATGTAGTAAGACATTAGTGTTAAAGTGGCATATTTATGCTCTAGATCACATTTGAATGTGGAGTAAATTGAATATTTGTTATTTTTATGGTTTATGGACTTCATTCCTTGATGTTATCTGGTGCTTCTCCAGGAAAGTTGACATCATATTTTTCTAGTTTTATGGTTTATGGAACAAATGATATGTAACAACAACAAAAAAAAAAATGCAAGCAATAGTCAAGTTTTATTATTATTATGTGGAGGTCCACACATCTGATTATTTTTGTGATCTACTTAATCCAGCTAAAAAAACGAATATAGATGGAAAAGGTATTATGTGTCATATCATACCAAAGCTTGCTCCAGTTGTTCCAGGAATATCTGTCACCATCCTACACATAGCATAAACTATATTAAGACAAGAGAATTAGTGAAAATAAAGAAGGATCATGAAAGTAGACAAAAAGAAAAAGAGAAAGACAGTGTACCTGCCAAGTCACTGGGAAATGAAAAGGCATGCAAACCTGCAATATGCTTACCAGTGTAAATACTCCCTTAGTGATGGATTACTTGGGCTTGGTGCGTCTGGATCCACCAGTACCTTTTCCAGAATGATTGACAAGTTATAACAAGGAATTAAGTTCAAAATTCTCAAGTAATGGAGTTGCAATATCTGCATTTAACAGGCTTGGCATTTTTTCCCCTCACATGACAGCATATAGTATGTCTTTGCTTACCAGTGTGTAAAACACCCTAAGGTCAGTGCCACCAACATCAAGTCTCGGTTTATTAACAACCACAGATGGTTTCAGCTCAGCACCTGCCAAAAGTAGCCTGTTGTTGTAGGTGATTCTAAGGGATACAGTCGGTGTAAATGGATCCAACACATCCCTTATGACACGGGCCAGAACTAAGGGCTCTACGGTAGACATTTGTCATAGAACAAGGGTAACCTATCACCAGTCGTTTCCGGCGGTTATTTCCTTGCTCAATGTCGACTTGAAGATGGCAGTTCCAAGCATGGACTACTTATAAAGCGGGGACGTTGTAGTCATAATCACCTTTTCTAAGGTTGCGGCACTGGTGCCTTGTAATGCTGCCAGAGGGGAGCTTGTTTCATGTTTGGAAAAACAAAAAAGGAGATTCTCTGATTCATACTCCAGTTCTCTGCATTGCTAGCATGGTTTGTCATACTGAAGAAAGCATGCAAGTTTTGCGCGATCAGTTGTTTACTTGGCTGTTCCCTTTTGCCATATAATCCTCTATAATTGACCAAGCTTGGCAGTAGTAGTAAGTTAGAATACCAATGCAAATTATTTTGTAGAATAGTTGGATCGCATGGAGTGTAGGGTTCTGCCTCTAATTGATATATTTGAGTTTGTTAAATCATTGGAGTTACTCTGTTATTCCTTGATTCCATATTGGTGTTTGCTTCACCTTACTAACTTTGCTGATAATAGCTTATAGATATCTCCATCGCACCATGAGTTCATGAAATTTCCAATATCAAGTTGGTATACAAATTCTGTAATATGGCAGCTTATCTAAGAGGTCACTCATATGTTATTTTTTCAGTGTCTTAAAATTTTTCTTGGCATATGAAAGTTGAAACTATTCTAGCTTTGCATTCCAACATCATCTATTACTTTCATTTTGTTCATGATAAGGATTCTATTTTTTTTTCCTCATTCTTTAAAGTAGAATCTAATAGCTCTTTTTTCACATGGAGGGTGAAATATGCTATGTACCTTAAAGTAGTGGGTGAAAAGATCAGATGCAAAGGTTGTACTGGAGAAACACATGCAAATCCTCCGTATTTGTTACATCATTGAAAGTTGAATGCATGCATGCACCTAGCATGCCAATCCGAAATTAATACAGTTTGGATGGCCAAAGGAAGGTATGACAAGATGAGCTGCTAATTATGTGTTACATTTTAAAAATAGTTGCCTTGTTGACATATTAGGTTCATGTGTAATTGTGTAAATTTTGTGTTGTATATCAAGTGCTGCTTCTGTCTGATTTTTTACTAGTGAACTAAACTTTATTTTGCATCCATCTCTAGCCTTTACGAAAAGTTCTGCCTGATTCATTTATGATTCCATCTTTGCAATGCACTTCAGTGTGGTTGGGTTGAATGATTGAGCACAATATCTTATATGGTTAGAGATACTCCAAGGAATAGATGTTCTTCATAGTCCATGACTACTTCTTTTGAATCTATGATGTCCACTTTTAGATCTGAAAAGTGGGAAGTATCCTTTTTTTTTCCTTGAAGTAATACTGTTTTCCAACATTTTCCATCCGAAAAGAAAACATTGTCCTCCCAAAGGCAAAAGCTGAATAATCTGAACATTCCTTTCTCTCTTTTTGTCATCCTTATTGAATGAACAAAAATTATCTGATGATGAAAATGTCGTTTCAAAGACTGATATTCCCATATAGGTATATTTCTTTTTCCGTACTCTAGTACTATACAGTTCTCTTTGGATCTGATTGATGAACTGCAACGAGTATCTGATAGTTTTATACACTATAGCTATTGAACATTCTTACTTTAAAAGACGACATAACAGTTGTGACACCCTCCACTACCGAGTAATCAGCAGTCGTTGCATTCTATCCCAACGGAGTGTATTTAAATAAGTTAGCTAGAATTTGAGTGCTATTGTGGCAAAACATTGTGTTTCAGTGTTTCAGATGAAAAGGCTAGATTTGAGATTTTTTTTTATTTTATCTCTTTTAGAACGAATGTTTTAATAAAATCCTATATAACACTACATTTTCAGGATATGGCCCTTTTGGTCACGACAAACTATTTATTTCAAATATTAGTTTAAAAATGTTAAATAAAAAATCTCTAAATTCGGCATATTCACCACATTTGCCCATCATACTGATTTGTCATATGCAGGTCCACAAAATATCCATGGTCTCGTGGTCCTTTTAAGATACCTAGTAAAACATGTTTCGCACACCAAACTAGATACTGAATGCTTACACTTGCCTGCCGAGCATTGTCCTGCATTTGTGAATGTTGAGAGTACCAAAGTTGTGTGGTTGAGTTCTATTCTGTAGCAGCAGGAAACTGGCGTTACACAGGGAACCTATCAAAGATGCATATTACTTTTTGGCACATCTTGTGCCGTGAGCTGCAACTAGTCGAGGCGGCACCCTGCCTCTTTATTCCTCTCTACGTTTCTTTCAGGCAGGATGCAGGAGTACCCTGCCTCCTTTTTCCTCTGCATTTCTTCCAGGTAGGAGAAGTTTAGCTTCTTGCACCCTCAGTGAAGCATTGAAGGTTCTCATCTTGGATCCATCTGTAGGTACTAGACTACAATTACCTCTTACTGCTATCTCTTACATTTTCATGGCATTTTCTGGTTTAGATTTATGCAGAAAGCATTGACACTAACCTACATACTGTTGGTGTCTTGAGCACGCAGTTTGAGTGAAATTGAATCAATGCTTGTTTTGTTAAAGTGTTTGCATATTTTCTTTTTCGTCCATTTGAATTGATGCAGTGTCGCAGGGGTTGCCTCTCAGGTTGAAGAATGCCGCTGAAAGCCTGAGATGGCGGCGGGGAAGACGGGTGGTCGGCTGGTCGCATGTGCTCAGGACGGCGGCTACAGCAGGAAAGAACGCGTAGCCTACCGTGGTCGCAGCTGATTCAGACGGTACGCGCTTTCAGTTACATTCTTTAAGACAGTTCACATCCTGTTCACCTATGAGCTACACGGAGTATAGATGTCTGAACGGAGACGGGCTAAATGGGCTGGCCCGGCCCGATTCATTTCATGTCCGGGCCGGTCCAGCACAAGCTACGGGCCGTGCTTGGGCCGAGTGTCCAGCCCGACAGGCAGCACGGGCATGACCCATTTAAGATTTACTAATTTTAATTTTATTTTATATATAGCTAAATGATTTTATATGTAGTCAAATAAAATAGTGTAGAGTAATGTAGTGGTAAGGTGGATACTTCACATCTCTTAGGTTTTGGTTCAATTTTCACTTTTCTCACTATATTTTGCACTATTTAGCATTGTATTTGACTAATTGAGCTAAAATTATAATTGGGCTCGTATGCTTAATGGCCCGGCTCGGCATGATATTAAATTTTGGGCCGTACCGTGAGCCTGTGACTGAGTCTGTGGGCTAGGGTGACATGGCCCATTAGGCACGACGTGCCGGGCTGGCTCGAAACTAAATGGGCCGTGTCATTTAGTGTCTGGGCCGAGCTGTGCTGGGCGACCCGTTTAGTCATGTATAATACGGAGTAGTACTCTTCAGTACTACTCCATCTCAGTAAAGTATATTTTTATCTTTTGTTGATTTACACTTAGATTCAGTTAAATTAAAAAATCTAGTATTTGTATTTTTATATTCATTAAAACAAATACTTTCATATTATATAGTAGTATAATTTATGCTAATAAATTTAATTTAATTTATAAAAATCATTAGTCAAAGTTGTAGTAAACAAAACTTAAAAATAAACTTCTACCGCGACGGAGGGAGCACGAATTACTCCCCCAATTCCATTCGCTGCACAGGAACCGATGTTCGCCGGCACCCACATGGAAGGAAACTACAAATAGCGTACGTAACGGTCGCTTGTATGATTTCCAAGCTAAGTCAACCAATATACTAACTCCTGTACCACAGCGCATGTGGTGATCGAAACGATGTTGCAGCTCGACAATCTGTGCGTGACTAGATCAGCAACGGCCTTTCAGCTCTGGAGAGGGTGGCCAGGCTAGCTACGTGATGTCTCCAGTTTCCGAAGGCGTGAGACGGCTCGTTGGTCGTTCCGCAGGACACGCGTGATCAATGCCAGGGGCATGCAGCACCTGCTGGAAGTGGCGAATGTCAAACGCTAATATTCTCGGTGAGATGCCCTTTCTGATCTAATCCAGGGTGTCTTGGACAATAACTAAATCGTGGCTTCCATATAGTCGTCCGTCAGGTTCCTACAAAATCTTCAGTATATACAAATAGAATGGAATTAGAATATTTGGCGACTTGCAAAGTTCTTGTACAATACTGCTAGCCTCTTGGAATTATCTATCAAGTATGAACGTAACCAAAGATTTGAACACATCAAGAATCTAGAATACTCTTTATTGTTGTTATTATGACATTTTTTGTTAAAAACAAATTAAAAGTATTGTCCTAACGACATGGAGTGAGTTACGAACTTTGGGCCTATGAGTACCTTCTCCTTGCACCGTCTGTCAATTTTTGTATTCGCAGGACCCGCACCGCCGAGAGCAGAACTGGTCGCTTTCAGATCTTGCAAGTATTCAACGAAACTACTCCTTTCTTTTTAAAATAATGTCGTTATACACTTTTATAATCAACTTTGACCATTTGTTTTATTCAAAAAATTTGCTGAAATATATAAAATTTTAAGTTATAGTTCAAATAATTATAATGATAAATTAAATTATATCAAAATATGTAAAATTTATTAATTTTTTTAATAAAATAAATAGTTAAAATTAGATTTAAAAATTAACAACAACATCAATTTAAAAAAGAGTATTTCTTAAAAGATCTAGGGCTGCTTCTAGATAACCCAGCACGTCAATGCCTGCCAGTTCACGGTTCATTCTCTGCCTCGCGCCGACACGGTTGGCTCCGCGTTGTGAGTTGTGACGAGACCAATTCGCAAAAGCTTTTGACGTCGACATGGGAATCCTTATCCTGTATTTCTGGTCCCATGTACGTCAGCTACGCCTGAAAGTCCTTATCCTGTTTGTGAAGACTGACAAGGAACGACTGCACGTAGCAATTTTAATTTGGTGTCTCTACCAAAACGCTCTAATGCTTTGTGCACCCCCGACATGTCATTTTCTATTACAAGTATTCCGTTTCGTGATCGTAGCTTGCGTATCTGATTTGATCGTCGCTTTTTTGAATCTCTGGGAACCTAAGTTTTCGGTAGACAACCCATGCATAAGATCTTTTTTTTTTGTTGAGAAAACCAATGCATAAGATCTATGAAAGCGCCATCTCAGAGACAAAATGAGCCGACATGGTTGCTCAAAAGATAATGAGCAGAGAGGCAACCGGCCATCAAGACCATCTCATAGAGCACGTATCCGCACGCACGCTCGGAAGAGCTTGCTGCAGCCACCGTTGGCAGCCCGTAGCAGAAAGTAGCGGCAGCGAACAAATCCAATTATACACAACAAAAAAAAGTTAAATAAGCCATTTAAAACTATATACTTCCTTCATTTTTAAATTAATGGTACCGTTGACTTTAATATTAACTTTAACCACTTATTTTATTAAAAAAATTTATTTAAATATGTAAAATTTGAAGTAGTAATTAAATAACTTTAATAATAAATCGAACTATAACAAAATATATGATATTTATTGAAAAAAAAATTGAATAAGACGAATAATCAAAATTGATATTTAAAGTCAACGACAACATCAATATAAAAACAGATGAGTAAGAATTTAAAAAAAATTACCGTAAATGCTCACAAGTTTTCTTAAACAGTGTACTTAATGACTTCTGAAGTCCTAATCAGTCCACTCACGTGCTGCTACTTGCATCACAAGCGATCAACCAGCTTCCTGGAAAAGGCGGACGGTTAACCCAATCGCAAATCAGCTCTCGTGGAAAACGAGAAAGTCCGCAAATCCAAGCCCACCTGTCGCCGACTCATCGCCCGCAACCGCGGCACGGGCCCGGCACCCCTCCCCTCCGCTGCTGTTTCCATCCGTTTCGGTCGTACCGACACCGTGGCAAGTAACGATGCATTTGACAATTTATTTCCATTCGTTTCGGTCGTCCCGATACCGGGCAAAGTAACGATACATTCGAAAATTTATGATTTAGTAGAGTTTTGATAATTTAATACACTGATTTATTGTCATACATTTAAATGATTTTATGTGTCATTTATACAAACATTATCATACATTCAAGTGATTATCATACATTTAAATAGTTTTATTTATTATTTACATAAATATGTTAAATTTTCGAAACACACCAAAACAAAACGGCTCTTAAATTATTAAAAAAAAAAGTAACCGGAGAGTTTGTTGGCCGCCTGTTGCCGCCACCTCAGCAGCCGCCCACCCACTACCCGACGACGCTCCCACGCCAGCCGCCGGGCCCCACCGCCAAGCCGGTTATTCCAAATCCCCTCGATTCGTTCGTCCCTCGCACGCGCTCGCCGCCCACCCCACTGCACTCCCCTTCCTTCTCCCCGCTCCGTTCGATTCACCGGCGAAACTCCCCTTCCTTCTCCCCGCATGGAGGCGAAGGACCCCGCGTCAACGGCGGCGGCCACGATGCCGCGGTTTGGACTGGGGAAGCAGTCGTCGCTGGCGCCCGATTGCGGCGAGCTCGGCGGCGCCGCCGACGATACCGCTGCGGTGGCCGCGGCCGCCGAGGCGAACGGCGTCATGAGCTTCCAGCTCATGTACCTGGCCCACGAGGGCAACGCGGAGGGGATCCGCGAGCTCCTCGACGCCGGCGCCGACCCCAACTTCCGCGACTCCGACGGCCGCACGGCGCTGCACATCGCCTCGTGCGAGGGCCACCCCGAGGTCGTCGAGATGCTCCTCCAGCGCGGTGCGGAGGCCGCCGTTGAGGACCAGTGGGGCAGCACGGTGCGCCTATTTTTTGACTTTTTGGTTCTGCTCTTTTTTTTTCCTTTTTACTTTTGCTTGGGTTGGATGGTACCTTAGAATTCTCTGCTTAGATGATGATCGAACTATGAGTTGCAATTTTCGTGGGTAATTGAGTTGTAGTATCATGTTTTGACGGCAAATATGGCACACTAACTTTATAAGTTAAATAGGCACCATACATACTTTAGTCACGTGGCACATGGATTGGCGTTAATATTATTGGTACATATCAATTCTTTCGTGAATTTCTGCATTAGTTGAGTGTTTCTACTTGCCACTACTGGCAGCCATTGGCGGATGCAATGCATTACCAGAATAATGATGTCATCAAAATCTTGGAGAAGCACGGCACCAAGCTTAAGGTATTATGTTGTGCGTGTGTTGCCTCTTCCTGATGTGCTGTTATGTTCAGGTGTTCTGAAACGTTCGCTTTTTCTTTGAAGATTGCTCCTATGCATGTGAACAATGATCGTGAAGTTCCTGAATATGAGATTGACCCGAGCGAGCTTGATTTCACTGATAGCAAGGATATATCTAAGGTATGCATTAATCTTTTCATGTCTTCCCTGTGGGTATTTTATAATTTTTTGACTCCCCAGCACTGATGAGCATATCTTTCCAATTGGTTGGCCTACTATTGAACTCATGATTTTATATTCTAATCTCTCTGCAGAAGCAATTGGTTTTCTCTATCTGGTGCTTTTCTGTTAAAATTATTTCATTTCTAATTTCTTTTCAGGGTACGTATCGGAATGCAACATGGAGGGGCATTCCGGTTGCTGTTAAGAAGCTGGATGATGATCTAATAATGGACGAGGACAAAGTGTGGGTTGGTTCCATTGAGTTGTTTGTTTTCTTTTTAGTATATCGTGGCTCTGTTTCACTAAATTATGCCTAATGCCCTCATGTTGTATTGTCCTGACAGTTTGGATGGATTTCTTTCTTCCCTTTCAGGCAGGCATTCAGGAATGAGCTTGATGTGCTGCAACTTATACGGCATCCAAATGTTGTTCAATTTTTGGGTGCTGTAACGCAAAGCAGCCCAATGATGATTGTGATGGAATATATGCGCAAGGTTTGTCTCAAGGACACTGCACCTGTGTAAAGTGGTCGTTATGTATTTGAGGGGCTCATTTGACCAGTTGCCATATGAATTAATGACCTAGGATAACCTCTCTTATTATGGTGGCCAGCTGCTCTTGCATAGGAATGAGTAGCAAAATATTATTTCATGCCCCGCTTACAATGTATATATAGTTGTCGTTCTAAGAATGTGGGAATGTGCAATAGATCAGTAGGTACCTAGCTGTTTTAGCGGTTTCTTTCTTTGTGGTAGTATTTTGGCACAATTGATAGTGCAAATTGGCAATGTTATGCAATTTCATTTATTTCTTCAGCAAAGACAAACATTCTGTTTGTTGATTTCTTGCTAAAGGCGATATGATTTCTCACTGCAGAATGCTTAGCTTTACTTTCAAAGTAATTATTTCTAGTACATGAAGCAAACTGTAAATATGCATTGACATGTGTATTGAAGTAAATAGCTTCAATCCATTGATCAAGGAGAATTTGTCAAAATGTTTATTTCCAGGGTGATTTGCGCACGCACTTAAATAAGAGAGGAGCTCTGGCCCCATCATATGCAGTGAAGTTGGCTCTCGATATTGCGAGGTCGGCCAGCCATAACCCGGATACGATGCACTATTTTGGACTGCTTGTTTTTAATGTTATAAAAGAAACCTAACTTGCATCTGTTTGTAAATGTAACAGAGGAATGAGTTACTTACATGGCCATAAACCTGAAGCTATTATCCACCGTGATCTTGAGCCCTCGTGAGTACTTTCATTTTTTTTTTCTCCTCCTTAAAATTTGTGCATCTCAGTTACATATCCCATGAGGTCCTTCAAATACCTGGTTTGTTAACAGATTTTATATGTTATAACAGTAACATATTGAGGGATGATACTGGACATCTGAAGGTGGCAGATTTTGATTTGTGTAAAATGCTGAAATGGAGGAGAAAAATTAGAGAAGAGAGAGCAATAACTTCTCCAGGAAATGCTTGTAAGCAATTTATGTTTGTTACCCTTTGTTTTCCCCTCGAACATCTGTTTGTTAGCTGCACAAATACTGATAAAGTTATGCTTATTTTGTGATATACCTTTTATGTATACTGATAATTTTGATATTGCAGGTAGATATGTAGCTCCAGAAGTCTTGAGAAATGAAGAGTACGATGCCAAAGTGGATGTCTTCTCATTTGCTTTGATACTTCAGGAGGTAGGTGTTGTTATTATGGCATTGCATCTTGCTCTTTTTTATCCAGAACACTTAGGAAGGACTTTGGTATATCTTCATTTTAAAGGAGGGAGGGTTCCAAATTTGAGCTAAAGAAAACTCAAGCCTTAGTGGTTGTGCATTTCTATGCTTTAGATATTGCCATCTGCATATCTTTGTGCTTTTGGGTTTGTTAACCAGTTATACTGTTAGGATCGTTGCCCTATTGACATGTTTGTTATTTATTTTTTCCTAAACCTAAGAATGCCCCTCAATCCTGCTCCTGTTGTTCAGAACATCCTCATATGGCAATTTTTATACAAGAGCTTTGTAACTTTTTCAGATGATTGAAGGATGTCTCCCATATCATGACAAGAAAAATGATGAAATTGAGAAGGCACACAATTCTAAAGAAAGGCCACCTTTTAGAGCTCCTTCAAAGCATTATGCCCATGGGTTAAGAGAGTACGCACTAAGGAGCTTGCTTTTCATTCTTAAACAAAAGCATAATCCATATGCTTCATATGTGGTGAGTCTGATCTGTCTATTTCATACTAAATTCCTTATCTATCCACTTGAAACTTTTACAGGTTGATTGAGCAATGCTGGAGCGAAAATCCTGCTGACAGACCAGATTTTAAAGTAATCATCAATAGGTTGTCTGCTATCCAAAGCCAAATTGCTCAAAGGAACCGATGGAAGGTGAGAGAATGTCTTCACTGAAATTGATTGTTGCAGTTAAAAATTGTCTGATGTTGAATTGTTGATTGTGTTTGAACAGGTAAGACCTCTCAAATGTTTCCTGAGCTTTGAAGGAATGTGGAAGAAAGACCGCAATGAGGGCAGCACCTCCCGGTCATCACGTTCATCACGATCCAATTTTTAACCACTGCCTTGGGATGTTGATTGTGTTCGGAGGATAGTATTCATGATTGCTGAAAAATCAACTCAACTGTATATCATATGTTGTGTTCTCAAATTCCGAAAAAAGAATGGTTTGGCCGCTGGTTGATTCCCTGCTGATCATGACTGTTGCTGTACATCAGACATAACGTTGTGGCGCCGAAAGAATTCAACAGTTTTTTTGGGCACTGTCAACCATTGTACAGATAGCAGATTTTATGGTTTCTTTTGATAATAGTAACATATTAAGGTAGTGCGTATATCCGTCGGAGCAGTATTGTGAATCTTTTTTTTTTTTTGCGCCAAGAACAAATCTACCTCTTTCGCGTGTGCTGCTTGTTCTCAAAATCCACTATGCGGTAAACCTGCCATTCGATTCATGCTGCACAACACACTGACAGCAGGAAGGATTAGTTGGGACGTAGGGCGTCAATGTTTTCCAAGCCGCTAGCTGTTCAATTCCTCTGCTTGCACAGCAGTGTTGGCACTAAATAGAACTGTGTTAGATCGATACTGTATGGACCTTGTGCACACTGACAACCATGTACAATAGTTTGCCAGCCCAACATTTGCGCGATTACTGAAACGGACCCCGAAACTCTTTCTATAAGATCAGATAAGCAGTACAAAGAAAATATGTAACCAGTAACCTTACAATAATTTCATCATCACAATCGTGAGAAAAGAAATAAAGTGAAGAGTATACGCCTTTTGGTAGAGCTCTTAGTTTTTGAATTTTTGATTGACTTCTGATTCTTTTGTGTGGATTTTCTTTGATTTTTTAGATAAATTTTTTAGAATTAAGACAGAGAATCAATTCACAGAGGAGAAACTATTTTTTCCAGCTCTCAGCTCTTTAGTTCATCTTATAGAATCATTTTGCAAAATTAGATAAAAATTACTTTTTTTGAAAAATTATGTTTTGACAAACTTCTTTATTCTACATGAGAATCAGAACCCCTGACAGTTCTGTCAAACGCCCTATGTCTGAATCTCGTGATTTACGCGTGCAACCACCTTCTAAGAGCTACGACTAGAGCTAGGCCAGTGTGCGTAGATCCACCAGGTGCACGTCGGACGGCAGCTCGGCGCTGTACGCCCTCCCGGCGACGTGGATGTTGGCCGCCTCCGTGGAGTGGAAAGCGTCCCAGAAGAGGTACTCGTTCCTATTAGCGCACGGCGTCTGGAACGGCAGGCACGTGGCCTGCCCGTTGTTCCTGCCGACGCCGCAGCACCCGCTGTTGGTGACCGTGATGCCCTGAGGATGTCCTTGAAGATCCCGTAGAAGTTGATGTAGGTGAAGTGCGCCCCCGGCAGCGAGTTGAACTGGTCGACCAGCGCGACGAGCTTTCGGTTGAAGAGCTCGATGGCGCCGTTGATCTGGCTCACGCAGGTGGTGCCGTCGGGGCTGTTCTGCGCCAGCTCGTTGGGGCTGCACCCGACCTGCCCCACGCCCATCAGCGCCACCTTCCTCGCCCCGTTGCTGTACAGGACCCTGAGCTGCTACGAGTACTGGTCGATGAGCGCGTCGGCGTACTGCTCCGGCGTGCACTGCTGGCTGGTCGAGTTGATGGCGGGCATGAAGTAGTTGTTGAGGTAGTCGTTGCTGCCCATGCCCACCGTGAAGATGCACTGGCTCAGGTGGTTCGCCGCCGAGTCCTCGTCGCCCAGGATGCTCACCAGCTGCTGCACCGCCGACTGGTAGTTCTGGAGCTGGCCGCCGAAGCTTATCCGTTGGCCCTGCGACAAATTAACAAAGTTGCATATGTTTACCGCGTTGTTTCAAAGAGATTCACGATCGATCGAGCTATTAATGCAGGAGGTGTCCGTGCGTAAGTACCAGTTGCTGGCCGGTCTCCTCCCGGATCCCTGCTGCAGCGGAGGCGAAGTTGACGCCTGTGAGTAACTGATCGCTGTTCGCGCTGGCGTACGCGGGGATAAAATTGTCGAAGCCAAGAAGCCGAGCTGAACATGACAAGGTGATTATTCATTATATTGCGTAATTGCTTAAGAAAAAGAATTGAAGCAAAACAAGTTGAATGACTAGAGTAACTAGCTACCATCAGTTCTTTCAGATTCTCCACTTTTGCCACAGTAACTGCCACAATAGCATGTACTCTAACTTTCGAAAGGAATAGCATGTACTCTAGCATCCGTCAGTACTTCGCGGGTGCGCTTGTTTCTAGTGAAACCAGGGTATCAGGGTCAGAATTCACATAGGAGTATTGATGAACTGCCACTGGAATCGTCTCTTCTCCACATCAGAGAAAAGGACACTACTCCTACTACCAGTACGAAAAAAAAAGAAAAAGTACGAAAAGGAACGTCGTGAGGCCGCCATCCAGGGATCGGGACCAACTTTGTGCAGTACTAAAATGACCCAAACGTCATCAAATTAACGAACAAGACGGTAAACACAGAGCACGTCGCGACGAGCTCGCTAGTAGTACGTACATATCGCGTCGACGGTGGTGAGACCGTTGCTGAACCGGCCCGTCGGCCCGCCGGCGAAGTCGACGCCGTACGGCGGGTAGTTCGCCCGCGCCAGCGACGCGATGTCGTTGTTGTTCCCGTTGTCGACGAGCGAGTCCCCGAACACGAAGTAGCACGGCACCTGGGGCTGCGCCCGCACGACGGCGACGCCGGCGGCGGTGGCGACGGCAAGGACGACGAGCAGCGCCGGGAGCCGCCGCCTCCGCGTTATCGTCGCTGCACGCCCCATTCCCAGCTTCCGCGCGCGCCGAGATTCAGCTGGGTAGGATCGAGTGGCTAGTAGGCTAATGATCGAGGCTCGATCGGGCCACGCAGGGATGAGATGGTGGCCGCCCCGCCCCGCCCCGCCCCGCCGGCCGGCACGTTATAGCCTTACTTAGAGCGCGCAGGGCATGCTGCGGGTCTATCTCGCGCTCGGCCATGTGGGTAGTATGGCCTCGTGGGGGAACGAGTGAATGGAGCTGTACTAGCGAACAGTTACCGTGGTCCGCGCGGCGTCCACACCGGCGGGCTCCGCATGCATTTGCGTGCATGCATGGTTGGAGCAGTCGCGGTTGGCAACGTGCATGGGGCCGAGCTGATTGATTGATGACCACGCGGCGGGGAGTCTGACTGTGCGCGACGACAGGGGATTGTTGGTTTACTTCACCGTTTGCTCTGTCAGACACACCAAGGAGGTGTTTGGTTAGATAAATTGTAACGTATTTGCATTACGGTGTAATACTTTTACGTTAAAATGTGTTTGTTTTAACCTACTCCGTAATCGAATACGACGTAATCACATTCCAACCCATTCTATCCCGAAACATTCCTCCCCCCACCGTATTCACGTCCATTACAGAGCAGTGGACAGCGCGGTCTTCGTCCTCCTCCCCGCCGGCGTCGCGGCGTGACCCTCTTCGCCGTCGGCGCACCCCCTCATCCCCGCCAGCGCAGCGCTCTTTCTCGCCGCCGGCGCAGCGCTCTTTCTTCCCGGTCGGCGCGCTGCCCGTCGTCCCTGCCGACGTGACGCCCCTCCTCCCCGCCGGCTCGCCCCTCGTCCTCCCTGCCGGGCGACGCTCTTCCCCTTGCCGGTGCGACGACCGTCATCCTTGCCGAGCGAAGCTCTTCCTCCCAACTGGCGCGACGCCCGTCGTCTCCGCTCGAACGCCCCTCCTTCCTCTGGCGTGCCGCCCGTCCTACCCGCGCGGCGCGGCGCCCGTTTCCCCACCGGCGAGACGTCCTCCCCACACGACGTGAGGCCTGTCCTCCCAGCCGGCGCGCGGAACCTCGGACGGGCGGCGTCCCACCGGCGCGATGTCCTCCCTGCCGGCGCAAAGCCTGTCCTCCCCGCCGGCGCGCCGAACCTCCTCCTCGCCAGCGCGTTGCGACGATGAAGTCATGGCCCTGCGATGACGATGTGGCCCTGTCTTCTCCAGTTCTCTTCTCCCGCGCCTCTCCCTCTCTCGACAGATCTGCGCCGTCTTCATCCGCTCCGGCGCAGTGCTCCGGCGACCCTCCTGCCGGCGACCCGGTGGCCAAGCCCCAGCCTCAGCCCTCCCCTTCGGTGACCCTGCCCCTGCCCCTGCACACCGCCGCCCAACACCATCCTGCGCCCCATTTAGAACTGTCCACCGTGTGCCGCCCCATCCCCAGCCCTTCGGCGACCATCCTTCGACGACCCGGCGTCCAAGCCCCAGCCCCCGTTGTTTGATGAATATTTTTACGTAAAACATGTAAGAAGAAAGTGGTATAAAGATGTACCGCATATTTACGTATACGAGTAAATACGCCAGTTGGCCGATTGCCTGTATTAAAGAATGTATGAAAACTGCATCACGTACGGTGGCAAAAAAAAATGGAAAATAGTCACGGTGTTTTCCTAATTAGCACTCACGTTGGTTATTCTGCTAATGTGGCTGATTATGTTGGAGAGATATAGAGAGAAGGAAATACACAGCACGAAAGGCAATGAAGTCACGCAAACAACAGAGATGGCAGGCAATACACACCTTGGTGCATGCATGTCAAATTATATTCCTGCCATTATCTCGATCACACATACAAAGAAACAAATAAATATGTGCCTGGCCGTGAGGAGCACAGACAAAATCAAATATCTTCCCTTTGTGTACATAAAAAGAATCCTGCGCTACTCTGCTGCGACCTACGAATGCATGAAAAGCAGGTTTCTAATTATAATCATGCGGCAGTTTGGCAACCAACGCAAGACTCCGGCTACTTTGCAGAAAATACCACGCCACACTTAACAAATATACATGATTTCGTGATCATCCTGGTGGCCTGCCGCTGTTACGTTTAAACATGCAAGGAAATAAACTATCCTGGTGCCTAGCCGTGAGGAGAAAAGGAAAGTACAATGAAAATCAAGTTGCCTTCCTTGCGTGGATGGAAAAGAAATCCTGGGCGGCACGTAAGAGCTGGCCTCTCTGCCTATATAAGCAAGCTTTGGCCTTCAGGCTGCCGGCGCACACACACAAACCCGGCCATCAGGCTGCCGGCGCATCACCATGCCGTAGCTAGTCAGAACCATGGCGCCAAGCTGCCTCGCTCATTTGCCGAGAGCATGTACCGCGCCGGATACGCGCACCCCGGCCACATCTACGCATGGATACACACATACATGCCGCGACACAGGCTGTTGTCGTCCTCCAGTACACACGATGCTGGCTGATCGTTGGGCGCATACATTGTCGATGAGATCTTTTAAGCCCGGTGTTATTCTCCCGGCGTCTATCGCGCATGGTAAGAAAATCATCTTGGCGTGACGAACATCAAGACGGTCACATGGCTACGACCCGTAAGTGGTTTAGCCTGTCGAGGGATCATATGGCTACGATCCGGAGTTGGTGCGGCGCATCGAAAGAATTATACGTCTACGACCCATAAGTGGCGTAGCACGTTCAAGAGAAGACATATGGCTGCGACCCATGAGAAGACAAGGGCCCTGCATCTGCATGCCCGTCCTCGATAGGTTTGACGCACGAATATATTTGTCCCCGAGTTTTATTGCACCGTCTTGGTAGCTGCAGAGCTGATCGATACCTGTTCCTCTCGATCGGGCTCGGCACCCGACCAAGGCGAGGTCTCGGTAACTTTCACATGTTCTCCTATGGCGCCGGCGGAAGTGAAACGCTTTCTACCTGGCTCTCCCCGGTCTGGTTAACAAGGCCATTGAATAGGGCGTACTAGTGCCATGCCTCCATTTGAGGCGTTCACGGTTCGCTGCCGGGATCGGTGTAGAAGTGGCACGTAAATGCGCGGCAGGGCTGGGCGCCGTGTGGTCTGCATGGAGCCTTCCTGTGCGATCCACATGCAGGCCGATCGGAACGACTGGTGGAGATAGAAGAGTTGCGGATTCAATGCGTGATACCGTCGTGGAACCGACTCGATCGATCAACCCCGGCGTTGGTTGGTTGGTTGGCTGGCTGGCACTGGCGGAGAACGATCCATTCTGAATTGCTCTGGCGCTGCTACTGAACCGTGGCCGGGTCTGGAAGCCTGGAAGGACGCTTCGAACCGTCACGCGTGGACCTTGGAATTCGACTTGGGGCGGTGACGGGTGAAAATGCGCCGCAATCGGACGGGGAGTCGTGGACCACCGGCCCCCCGCGCAATGCCGCATAGCACACTAGAGAACTGTGCAACAACGGTGCAGCGGTGGTCGTCGGGGAGATACGTTGGCAGATGGCGGTGCGGTGACGCCCCGTGAGTCGGGGTACGCTCCAGGAGATAGCAGGCGCTGTTGGCGGCGCGGGGCAAAATGGCCTGCGATACGCGGAGAGATGGAACGTGCGGCTGCGGCTGTCAGCTCTACCATTCCGCATGGGCTTTCTTTTGATAGGCTTTGGGAACCTTGAAATCGCTGGAAGATGGGTGGAGCGAAAGATGAGTCCACACATTCCACAACCCAGTACGTGTGCTGGAGACCAGTAGACCACCAGGCTCTTTTCGAAAAGGCCTACGAGAGCCCGTGTCCGCAACGGGAAGCCGAGCCTCGAACCCGTGAACTAGCTACCAGCCTACCGCCATGTAGGGATGCAAGTGGATACTTATGAGAACTAAATTTAATTTAAATTATATAATTATTTACAAATTATTTGTAAAATTTGAATTAGATAAAAAATTCGTAGATATACCCACTTATATCTCCATCGCCACACAACTCATCTGAAGCCGCTGCTGATCATTTTGATCCAAGATGGCAAGACCACGGGTTGCCGTCGCCCGGCGATTTCTGAGTCCTGGCCACGACTTGACGTCACTGATTCCGGCGCCGGTGAGCTGTCCTTTAGGCACGCTCATTCAAGAGCAAGCAAGTAACCTCACACGAGCCGCCATCTATCTCGCCAAGATTCCAAAATCAGGACCGGAGTAAGAGTGCTCTCTACGCATACGTCACTTGGGTTGAGACCCCAAGCAAGCCAACGCAGTGGCGCGCCGCGCACGGATATAAAACACGACCTACCTCGTCCGTCCTGTCCGATGGACGGCGCCACGGACGACGAGTTCCAGGAGGCGGAGATCCTGTGGCCCGACGTCACGCCGCCGCGGGAGGACGCGCTGCAGTTTCCCTTCGCGCCGTCGGAGCCGTACGAGGCGGTCTCCGTGTCGAGACGCGCGCCGGCGTTCGGGTGCCGCTTCGAGTTCTCGCCTTCCTTTCTCGCCGGCGCCCAGTCGTGTTCGAGTCCTGAGTCTCCTGACAGTGGGGACGAGGACGAGGAGTGGCAGGAGGCGGACGTGGTGTGGCCGGACACAGTCGACGAAGCGCGGCGCTGTGGCGGGGGCTCGCCGCCGTGGTCATTTTGCGGTGGGTTTGGGCAGTCCGGCCGTCGCGTGAGGCCTTCGGCACCGAGGCGCGAGGGGTGGGCGCCGGATATGTCGTCTCCCATCGACATACCGGGCAACGTTGCCGCACGACGCCTCGTAGGCGCCGCCATGGCCCGTCGGTTGTAGCGAGTCATGTTGTGCTTGTGGCGATGGTACCCCGCTGGGACAGAGCTTTGCAGAAATGTCCCCGGCCTGGAAGATCATGAGGCGATCGAACTGGCTGGACGAAGAGTTTAATTAGGTGTTCGACTCTTCACATTTCGTTGTATATTATACTACAATTCTTTTGATCGATTTCCAACGGCTGGAATTGTTGAGTCGATCGTTTTGCGAAGAACAAAATTTGGTGCTGTAATTTCGGCGTCTGCTGCAACATACAAGAAAGGCACAAGGGAGGATATTGACGTTCTCCATTCGCTCCTTTTGCCTTGTTGATGTAACTTGGTCCAAAGGTAGATAGTACTATAGCGAAAGAATAACACGGCATTTGACCGAATAAAAGCTACAGTACTATATATTCCTGCCTTCGTCGGAGTTTGCAAGATAGGTACGTGCAGAGAATCGAGTGTTTAACTTAATCCATGCACATTTGCAGCTCAGACGTCTACAGTTGTGTTACCCTTGTTTGAAGCTAGCATATCTTTTGTCTTCGAAATAAAAATTCCAGACAGACTACCTCCCCCCCCC
>BCLF01000029.1:2549000-2601857 GCA_001602275.1 Zoysia japonica | reverse complement strand
TGGGGGCAAGGCGACGACGCGGGGCGGTAGGCGACGGCGAGGGCGGCAGACGGCGGGGCAGTGAGGGGCGGCAGGAGATGCGAGGTGGCAAGGGCGACTCGCAGTGCAGCTGAAAGTGCATCTAGGCTCACTAGTGGGTTTTAGTGGATGATGACGAACAATTTAAAGAGCTAATAACATTTGTTAGGTGCATTGACAGCCGAAAAATTTCAAAAACAAGAAAAGAATACTGAAAACAAAAGAAGACCCCTCAATTTTCTTGTATCAAGTCACGAAGCCTTTTCTCATGGAAGAATAGTAGATTTTATCATTTTTAAGTCTAGATATGCCGTACTATCAAAGGAGACTCAAATTGAGGTCTCAAAGTGTCAAAAATGCTTAAATCTTGTCCTGACCCGAGACTCTTTATCGGATTATCCAACACATTGCCGGAGTCTCCGGTAAGACTTACTGGCTTTACTCGAGAAGGCTCATCGAAGTGTTCGACAAAGTGCCGGAGACTTCGGTGGCCTAGCAGCCCGCATCCGAGAGAGCTCACCGGAGTATCCGGCACAGTGCCGAAGACTTCGGTGGCTCAAGCTATGTCAGCCCGAGAGGTCTCACAGGAGTATCTAGCAACTTGCTAGAGACTTCTGTGGACCGGAGTGTCCGATAAAGTGCCAGAGTGTCCGATCAGTCAGAATGTGGTCCAACGGCTACTTTTTAGAGCCCGAATATTTATTCCCGTTCAGCTCCTTTTGAGAGAGCTGGCAACTCACTCTTGAACAACACACAGCTCAAAAACACTCTTACACTCCCTTCTAAGGCATAAGCTTGCAAGATTTGAGATAGGGATTGTGAGAGAAGTGCTTTCACTCTCATTAAATATTTGCGGCACCGTCGAGCTTCGATTCGAGTTTGTTATTCTTGTAGCTTTTGCTCCTAGACGGTTAGGCGTGTCCAGGAGCTCTCAACTTGTGTGGTGACGCCCAGAAAGTTTGTTCACCCCTTCTCGAAAGGGATTTGCTAGTGCAGAACTCAACCTCACCTTCGTGGTTCGTTGAGTGAGAGAAAAGATCAAGTGAGATCCGATTCTTTGTGAGCCTCTCAATGGAGACATAGAGATCCTTCGTGGACTTGAATTTCAAAGTAAAATCTTGTGTCTCTTGGTGTTCTTTTTATTATTGCAAATTCATATTGTTTTTGTTGTTCATATTAATAGATTTGCTTCGATCTACTTGCTTACTAGTATCTAGCTTGTTTAATTGATTAGATCTACTTTTTATATCATATTCTATATTCTAATCTTTTGATTCTAAGTGTAATTTGCTAGAACTCGCTAAAACTTGCTTAGATTCAAATTTCGTTCAAGTGTCTGTTTGACCGAAGTGTTCGACAAGTTATCGGACAGTCCGATGATTGGAGTATCTGGTACATTACCGGAGACTTTGGTGGCCTGATAGTTCGTTGAGTTTGATTTTTTAAAAATTATTTTAAGTTACCTATTCACTCTCCTTTTAGACAACTTTCAGCGGCCGTGTGTGACGGCGCGGGGCAAACCCTAACAGAGGGGTTGAGACCTTAAGGGCTTATATACTTTGGATTAATGGGTTAAAATTTGGTTAACGCATTGTGCCGGTTAATGGCCCGTGTTTATGATGGGCTTTACGGGCGGATGAGTAATCGGGCTGCGGGGTCGGCTCAAGCACGACTCGTAGCCTCGTGCCGGGCCAGCCGGGACCCAAAATTGTTCGGGCGGTGTCATGTTTGGGTCGGGCCGTTTTTTTTTCTTCGGCCCGGCCCAATAAGCCCGGCCCGTTTGGACATCCATACTCCTACCGCTTTTGCTGGGGGAGAGGAGAGTCCTGCAGGTACGCGTCAGACCGTCGCCTCATCGCAGTCTCGCGAGTCCCGACGCAAGCGGAAGGGCGTCCGGAAGCTGCTAAATCGCCGGGAGGGGAGGCTCAGGCTCGCCGCGCCGAGGTGAGTGCCCGCCCTTCCGAGCTCGCTGCACCCCCGTCTCGATTTAGCTCTGCAATCACCTTGCTCGATGGCTCGACGTTGACCGATCTCCCCCCCGGTGGCAGGCGACCAGCGTCCAGCCACGTATAGGTGTTCGTTCTAGTAGGTTCTGGTAGCTGCAGCTGCAGCATCACTCCTGGCCTCGTCCCTGAACTCCCGCTTTCAGGGCCGTACTCCACCCCCTAGCAAATCCTCGTCTTCTCCAACTAGCCCTGCCCTGCGAGGCTGCGAGCTTGAGATTTATGTTCTTCCCGACCCCATAGGTGCTAATCTTATGTTCCAAACGCCATTCCTGCTGTGAATCTGGGGTTTCCTTATGCTGTAGTGAGATACTGTAGTTGCTTTCCAGCTACTTCTCTTCTTTGCTATAGTAAGTAGTTGCGAGCTTCCTATGGCTCTTTGTGGGAGGTGATTAGCTGATGTAATGTGTGAAATGTGATGCTATGTCTGAGGTGCAGTATTAACTAAATTTACTGTTGTCCAATTCTTCACTTCCGTGCATCCTCACGTACACTTCTTCTTCAATCAAATAAGCACAAGTTGCTGAACTCTATTATGATTAATGAGGGAAACAATATAAAGTACCAAGACAATAGCCATTTCCTGGGAACAATTTCTCTTTTTTCTCTTGAACCAACCAGAGAATTGCTTGTCATTGTACTAAGGATGAGTAAATGGGCGTTTACAGTGCCTTGTCGGACCAGCTGTCGAGTTAAAAATATTTAAAGCACACACATGTGAAGTTGTAAACTATTACATCTTAGTATCTTGGTGCTATCAATAAGCATATATATTTGTTTTGGTCTATAGGTACTGGTACACTTTCTTGTGACTGGATTAATCAACTGGTCAGCAAGGCTTCCCTGAGAGGTAGAGGATGCTCATTTGTGCATGCCATTTGCATCATTGAAACAGCTACAGGTTTTATACAGGACAATGCTGACATCAGAACAACGCAGCATTTGCATATGAACCAAAAATAGCTGCAAAACATAGTAAAAATGGGAAGGAACTGCTCTGAAGTATCACCAAATAAGAGGTATCCCTTGAGATCTGCACATAGTAGTGGCAGGGTTCTTCGCTCTGCCTCAAACAAGAATACTACAGCATTCAATGAGCCTCTGGATGACAATGCTGCTGCGCAACCAGCTGCGAGAAAGAGGAAAAGTGGCTGCTCATCCGGGGGTCCTAATAACAGCGTCAGGGTTCTTCGATCTGCCTCAAAAAATAAGGATGAATCATGTAGTGAGCCCCTGAATGGTAGTAGTGCTGGCGAACAAACTGCAAATGGAAGGAAATGTGTTGCTCCTTCAAAGGTGGGAAGTCCCAATAAAAGTGTCAGGGTGCTTCGATCTGCCTCAAAAAATAAGAATGAAGTATGTAGTGAACCCCTGAATGGTAGCACTGGTGGTGAACAAGCTGCAAATGGAAGGCAAAGAGTCACTCCTTCAAAGGTGGGAAGTCCCAATAACAGTGTCAGGATGCTTCGGTCTGCCTCAAAAAATATGGATGAGTTCCTTAATGGTAACACTGCTGGTGAACAAGTTACAAATGGAAGAAAATGTGTCACTCCTTCAAAGGTGGTAAGCCCCAATAACAGTGCCAGGGTACTTCGCTCTGCTTCAAAAAACAAGAATGAGGCATATAGTGAGCTGCTAAATGGTGGTACTGCTGGTCAACCATCTGCGGTGAAAAGGAAAAGTGGCAGTCCCTTGAAGGTGGGGAGCCCTGCGAATAGTGCCAGGGTGCTTCGCTCTAACTCAAAAAAGACGATTGAATCATGTAATGAGCCTCTAAATGATAGCACTGCTGCTCATCCAGCTTCTAGAAAAAGAAAGACGGGCACGCCTCCAAAGGAGGGGAGTCCAAAGCATGGTGTTAGGGTACTTCGCTCTGCCTCAAAAAAGGATGCATGTTTTGAGCCGCAAATCCTTAGTACGCCTGTTCAACCAGCTGTGAGGAAAAGAAAAAGCGGCAGGTCTGCAAAGGAGTGCAGTCCCAAGAAGGACTACATAAAATTTTATAATAGAGTTAGATATATTTTGAATCAGATGAAATATGAACAAAGCTTGATTCTGGCTTATGATGGTGAAGGTTGGAAAGGTCAAAGGTTTGTTACTTATATTGTTATGGTTCATGCAATGTTTCTGGCTTGTTGGAGGTTTAGTTTTTGGTTCCTTTTGTATGGAGTATTTATTAAGTCATTCCAAAAACTAAAAGGATCAAATTAGTCGGTATTAGGTAGGGCACACTGTACATGCATACCTTTCTCGTTTCACTTAATGTATAAGTTGCTTTTCCTCTTTTTACCTGTTGCTGTTTTACCACAAGCAACAAAAAATCTTGTCGGGGTTATATAATAAACAGAATAGATCATTATTCTTGGTTACATACTGGTTGTATTCCCTGTCTCAGATTTGTTTTATCATGTTTAGGAAACATATACTCTATTATTCCTTGTACTTCATGTTCCTGTAGGTATTTGCATAATTCTATAAATAGCTTATATTGTTATTTTTTTGCGGCTAAAATAGCTTATATTGTCGAAGCTTTTATTTCCTCTTATATCACATTGATGATACAAGATATATACAGTTTGGAGAAAATAAGACCTGAGAAAGAGCTTGAACGAGCTAAGGCAGCAATCCTGCAATGGAAGATAAAGATTCGAGAAGCTTTTCGGAACATGGATACACTTCTATCCGAGGGAAAGCATGAAGAATCTTTGTTTGATTCTGCAGGAGAAATTTTCAGCGAAGATGTATGCAGCCTCAGTTTATTCCTAACATTTCACATATCTTAATTTCTGTTCTGTTTCTGCATTTCTCATATAATTTTCCCTTGGTAACATGTTAGCACGGAGATAATCTGTTTCATCTTTCAGATATTTTGTGCTATTTGTGGTTCAAAGGATGTTACTTTACAAAATGACATAATTCTTTGTGATGGAGCCTGTGACAGAGGGTTCCACCAGAACTGTTTGAACCCGCCTTTACGGACTGAAGACAGTAATATCTGTTATATTTTTCAGTTGTCTTATACATTGAAATCATCAATGCATTGTTGCTTATTTTTTTATTTATTCATAGTTCCTCCGGGGGATGAAGGATGGTTTTGTCCTGCATGTGCGTGCAAACTAAACTGTATAGTTGCCCTAAATGAACTTCAAGGAAGTGAACTCTCTGTTCATGACTCTTGGGAGGTAAGACCTACAAATTAACCTGTTAGTAGAAAATTATATACAATCGAGATAAGAGCCTGAACTTTGTACCAACAGAAGACTGAATTAAATCTTTACAGAAAATTTTCCCTGAGGCTGCTTCATCTGCAAATGATTCTAAGCAATTTGATGCTTCTGATCTGCCGCTATGTGACCCAGAAAACAATGATTACAGTCGTTCATTGGTTGAAGGGCACATCGTGAATGAAGGCAGATTTTCTGCCAAGAATGATGGTAAAGGTTATATCCTTAATTTTATATTTAACCTTGATTGAGGAGCATAAACAATTTTAAGAAAAAAGAGTTATTGATTCTTCGAATAATGGAAGTGCAGTTGATGATCTTGGTTTGCCTTCGGAGGATTCAGAGGATGATGACTTTGATCCAGCAGGCCTAGATTCCAGTGAAGACCAAAAAGGCGAATTGTACTCAGAAGAATCAGATTTCACATCCGACTCTGATGAATTCTGTGTTGAGATTGCTAAATATTTTGGTCAGGATGGAACCTCTGTATCTCCGTTGTCTAATTTTAATGAAAAAAATTGGAACCGTGCATCTATGGAAACAGAGCTGGATCAAGATGTGGTGCGACCAATTTCTAGTAGGCGGAAGGTTGAACGGTTGGATTACAAAAAACTGTATGATGTATGTTATCTCTTTGTTTTGTTTTCCCTAAGCTATCAATATGTTTATGGTGTATTTCATTTTCATCTTTGTTACTTTTTTATCTTCCCTTTTTTCTTTTGGAATCTAAAGGAAGCATATGGAGAAGAATCATCTAGTTCTAGTGATGATGAAGAGTGGTCTGGAAAAGAAAAACTAGAGGACAGCGAAACTTATGGGTCAGTTTGTTCTGCAAAACGACGTTCTAGAAGACCATCTGCTGGGGATCCAATTAGTCAACATACTCCTCCGAGCCAACGGCATTATGCTTCTGCTAGTGAGCAGCATACTGAAGTTCGCTCTAATGGTAGCAATAGTGCATCCCGGCGTTTTGGTCCTATAATCAAGCAGGTATGGAATATTTAAAGCTCATTTTGTTCAGTTGGTTAATCGAGCTTTTCTTGGAACCATTTTATGCTAGCAAGTTCAACCAGTTGAGTTCACCTCATGTAAATCATGTCATTTCACAAAATTGCTAACAGAAACTGAAGGATCATTTTGAGAAAAATCCATATCCTAGTCGTGCAACGAAAGAAAGTCTGGCGCGAGAGCTAGGGCTCACATTCATTCAGGTAGCGACTCCTGATCTATTCTTCTACCTGCAAGTATTTATTTGTGTTGCTTGTTAGGATTGATATTGTATTGCTCCTGATTTAATAGAGTTATACTAACAGGTTGACAAATGGTTTGCTAGTACTCGTCATAGTTCTAGAGTTGCCGCTGCCAAAAAGGAAAAATGTACAGGAAACCGTACTACTGAAAATAATGATGGTGTGACTGTTGATAGAGCACAAGTGAGAGCACCCAACGATGCGATGTTGGCAGAACTGACTGCTGGTAGAAATGACATGGTTCATGAGGAAGTGATGGTGCAAAATAATCTTGACGGAGGAAACAAAGAAGATATCCTGCTTCCCAGAGCAGAGACCGAGACGGTAGGTTTTATGATACTTAAATTTGTTCTTGAATTGCTCACTATTGGAAGAGACTATTGCGTCCACCCTGGACTTACTTGTTTTTCTTCCATTTGTTTCATATGAAACAATTAAGGGGGGATATGAGAATGAATCATCTGATCCAAGTGACGAAAAAGAGTGGTCTGGAACTAGCGCATCCCAAAAGGAACTGCAAGACAATGAAACAGATTCGCGTGCAACATCTAATCGTACAAAACGACTTGCCAGAAGAGCACCAGTTCAGCCCCAGAATAATGAACATACTCCTCTGAGTGAGCAGCTGCACGGTTCTGTAAAGGAGCAGCTAACTGAAGCCCCTTGCTCTAATGGAAGTAGTAGCAAAGCTCGGAAATATCATTTTGGCCCTATTGTTAATCAGGTATGATTGTTTACTTGTTCATTTTGTCTAGTTGACATCTGAATTACCACTTTATGTTGATATACTGAACCAGGTAACAATAACAGTGTGTCTTAGTAATGTTGGAAGACTGCCATATATTCCATTCTAAATTTCCCATTTGCATTCATGCCTTATTTTGTGAAAATATATCCATCTGCAAGCAGTGAAAGACTAGAACTGAAATCGAAACACTAGTGTCTATAGAAGACAGGATGCGTACCATTTCTATATATTTGTCTCCTGGCAGTGAGACTGAGGCAGCCCTGGCAGACTGTAGTGCTTGTCGTTAATAATCTTCAGAGTTCAGATGCAGACGTTTTCTGTGGCGTGGACTTCATGGTCCATGGAGGCCTTCTGCTTCTAGTCAGTGTGAGCTGTGGTGATACATACAGTGACAGCTCATTACAGTCGAGAAACAGGTTGGGTCTCTGCCAAGGACAGCACAGTGGCATCCTATGGTGAGGAGGTTGTTTCCTTAGAATAGATGGAGTCAGGGAATCTGCTCAGGCATGCATGTTTGATATCTTCATCATTTGCTGCCTCAAATTGGATTGTTCTATTTTTCTCATAGCTAAAGTTTATCCGAAGGGAGGTTCACTTCAGAATAAGCCTTTACCGAGCTCCTCGCTACACTGACAGTGCCCACAGAACACAGGATGCATGACCCCTCTCACATGAGACAGAGCAAGCTGGAGCTGTAGGGCTCACAGGGAGGATTGGTGGGATGGCAGCCTTTTTTGGTGGATGTATTTTCAATTTATTTATAAAAGATTGTAGATTTTATGTTCAGGGGTTTCCGTGTCCCTGTTATGAATTCCACATGTTGCAGTGTTTCAAAAATTTGTCCAAAAATTATGTGTTGTGGAAATGAAATTAAGTAGGCCCATAGAAATGTCAGCAGCAATTCATCCTAGATATCGAGAAACAAAAAAGGACGGACCCAGAGCTGAAAGCTCCCACCCAAGATGGGGTCGAGAAATAAATTGAAAAAAAAAACAAGCTGGCATTGCTCATCATCAGTGCCTCTTGTGAGAATATTGATACCAAATATGATTTTGACAATGATCTCATGCAATTTTTTGTATCTAAATGTGTTCTACTTGCATGAGTTTTTATAATTTTTTTAAACATTGCAACATGCAAAATTATTGCATTTTCAATGACTAGAATTAATGTTTTTCTGTTTTTAAAAGTGTTTAGTTCCTTTGGTTGAATGGATGGTCAAACTAAATTGTTTTAGGTCTTCTCATTAGCAGTTTTTCAGTTAGTTTGCCTGATGTCAAATTCACAGATATGTCATAAACATCACATCTTTTTTTTTTTGTGTGTAGAAATTGAAGGTACAGTTTGGGAAAGATCCATATCCTAGTCGCTCAACACTACAAAGTCTGGCACAAGAGTTAGGACTGACATTGATTCAGGTTCGAGTTGTTGAATTCGTTTTTCGTATTTGAATTAATGTTGTGCTTCTTATTGATGATACTGTTGCTGTTTCTGTTAACAGGTCCGTAGATGGTTTAAAAGTACCCGTCGTTATTCAGGTATTTCTGCTGCCAAAAAGGAAAATAATGAGAAAAATGGTAGTACAACTGTAGATAGCATACAAGGAATGGAAAACACTTATGGGGTCATGGAGAATCCAAATAAAGATAGAAATGACATGGTCTCTCGGAACTTGATGCTACAAATTAATCTTAACGAAGGTAGCATTGACGATATCTTTCTCAGTCAACATCCCAGCGGCGAGGAGAGAGTAGTGACAACGCCTACCGCTCTGTCAAGAGAACTCAGTCCGCCAGGATATGGGCCTGGAGAAAGCCAGGGCAAGAGTGCTTCATGGAACACTGGCTTCGAGCAAGGATTGATTACAACTCCTACTACTGTCTCGAAAGATGTTCTGCCAGGATATGGACCTGGAGAAAGCCATGGGTTTTGTGGATCATGGAATACCATTTCTGAGCAGAGAATTTTTATGACTCCTACCAACACCTCCATGTCCATGTCACAAGAAGTTGGTCCGCCAGGATATGGGCCTGGAGCTAACCAGGGAAAGAGTGCTTCGTGGAACACCAGCTCTGAGCAGAGAGCAGTCATGACTCCTACCACTGGCCCAATAGAAGCTTGTCCGCCTGGATTTGAGCCTAGAGAAGGCCAGGTTAATGGTGCTTCATGGACTAACATCTCCAAGCAGAGGGTGGATACGGTTCCTTCCACGGTCTCAAGACCAGTCGGTCCACCAGGATATGGGCCTGGAGGAAACCAGGTCAGTGGTGCTTCATGGAATACAAGCACTGAGCAGGTGATGTTAACGACGCCATCCACCATTCCATTTGAGGCTGGTCCGCCAGGATATTGGTCTGGAGAGTATCAGAGCAACAATGCTTCGTGGAACAACAGCTGTGAAGAGAGTGTGTTTATGACTCGTACCACTACCTTAAGTGAGGTCAGTCCGCCAGGATATTGGCCTCGAGAAAACAAAGGCACTGGTGCTTCGACGGATGTTGGAAGTCTGAAGGCTAGGTCAGCTGAGAAACCAGAGCTTGCCGATGAGGCTAGGAAAAAAGCAATCGCACGTGAGCTAAGGAGGATGAAGAAGTTCAGGTGACGCTCGTATGCTAAGGTTCTGGATGCCACACACGCATATCACCAGTTTATACTCTTTACTGCAGATCTTATGTTGAAGATTCGTCAGTCTTAGCCGTAGTATGTTCTCTTTTTTTTTAATCCTTTGTTTGGGTTTATTGTTGTGGGATCTAGTAATCATTGTCGCTGTTCCCGTCTTTGTTCCTTAAGATCCTTGGCTTACGTCACGATTCAAGATCCATACTAAGTGTGATGTACTCCCTCCCTTCGCCGTCGACTTTTAATTTCAACTTTGATTTTTTATCTTATTAAAAAAATTAGTTCAAATATGTAAAATTTTAAGTTGTGATTCAAATAACTCTAATGTTAATTAAATTATAACAAAATATATACTTTTTATCAAAAAATTTTGAACAAGGCGAAAGGTTAAAGTTAAATTAAAAGTCAACGGCGACATTAATTTAAAAAACAGAGGGATATAAGCTATGTTGCATGTTACGAGGTGTGCAATGTGAAGTTTCACATTTCTAATCAAATACTCTATTTGTTTTAAAATATAAGTATTTTTAGCTTTGATCAAAGTCAATGTTTTTAACTTTGATTATTAATAATAAAAAATTTATGAAGTTTTATTGCATACAAATTGTATTACTGGCGACGTCAATTTAAAAAACAGAGGGATATAAGCTATGTTGCATGTTACGATCTGAGGTGTGCAATGTGAAGTTTCACATTTCTAATCAAATACTGTCTGTTTTAAAATATAAGTATTTTTAGCTTTGATCAAAGTCAATGTTTTTAACTTTGATTATTAATAATAAAAAATTTATGAAGTTTTATTGCATATAAATTGTATTACTAGATTTATCATAAAATAAAATTTTATATTATGTAATTTTTAATATTAAATTATTTTTAATTTTTTAAATATTATTAGTCAAAGTTAAAAAAATTAAATTTGATAGTACTAACATTTTATTTTCCTTTTTTTAAAAAAAAAATCAGTCGGATAGCATTTTCACTTTAGTTGGGCCGAAAATATCCCCGCTTGAGCAGCCCATGTGTTCCTCGAATATAACGGCCATCCCATTTGTCTTGTGAGGCTCCATCCATCCCGTTCCCATTCAAACCTCTTCGTCTCCGAGTGAGGCGGCTCGCTATGGCGGCCAATGCTCTCGCATCGCCGGCGACTGGACGGACCCCGAATCACAAGACGGCGCCGCCCCCTTCTCCCTCCACCCGCCGTGCGGCCGCTGATGCTGCGACGGCAGCCTCGGCGGCGGCGGCGACGGAGTCGAAGGCGCGGTTCGAGGCGTACAACCGGCTGCAGGCGGCGGTGGTGGCGTTCGGCGAAAAGCTCCCCATCCCGGAGATTGTTGCCATCGGCGGCCAATCGGACGGAAAGAGCTCCCTCCTGGAGGCGCTACTCGGCTTCCGCTTCAACGTCCGCGAGGTCGAGATGGGCACCCGCCGCCCCCTCGTACTCCAGATGGTCCACGACCCCACTGCCCTCGAACCCAGATGCCGGTTCCAGGTGCGTATGCTCTGCTTCCTCTCGTAGGGTGCCTCCGTTCTAGCGCTCGCTATCTCCGAGACTCCTAGATCGAGTCTAGTAATTAGTGGTGGACTCGACGAGCGGCTGATCGACGTGGGTTGTGTTGTACGGCACGTGGCAGGAGGAGGACTCGGAGGAATATGGGAGCCCGATGGTTGGGGCCACGGCGATTGCCGACCTCATCAAGCAGCGCACTGACTTGCACCTTCGGAAGATCCAAGCTGCTGTGTCATCCAAACCCATCGTCATGAGGGCAGAGTACGCCCACTGCCCCAATCTCACCATCATCGACACCCCAGGTTTCGTGCTTAAGGTACAGAGAGGTGAATTTGTGACTTCCCCAGTCCTCAACGACGGAGTTGGTCAACTGTCTGATGGTATTGTGTTTTGTATGCAGGCTAAGAGAGGTGAGCCTGAGAGTACACCAGATGAGATCCAGTCGATGGTGAAGGCGCTGGCAAGCCCGCCACACCGCCTCGTTCTGTTCCTCCAGCAGAGCAGCGTTGAGTGGTGCTCTTCCATCTGGCTAGACACGCTGAGAGAGATTGATCCCACTTTCAGGCGCACCATGATAGTCATCTCCAAGTTCGACAACCGCCTAAAGGTATGCCTGCAAAACAGTCACCAATTTGATGCACAAGGTTGGATCATCTTCAGTGTGAACAGATTATGATATCATTATTGTGCCATATCAAAATGTGATTATTCTCGATCATTTGAAGGAATTTGGAGAGCGGTGGGAGGTAGATACCTTCTTGAGTGCAAGTGGCTACCTTGGGGATAACATCCACCCTTTCTTTGTTGCTCTTCCAAAGGACCGGGGAACAATTTCTAATGAGGAGTTCCGGAGGCAGATCTGTCAGGTGGATATTGATGTCCTGCGTCACTTGCGGGATAACGTGAAAGGGGGTTTCAATGAAGAGAAATATGGACCGTACATTGGTTTTAGCTGCCTTAGGAAGTACCTCGAATCTGAACTTGAGAAGAGGTATAAAGAAGCAATTCCAGCCACCCTGGCATTGTTAGAGCAGTGTTGCAGTGAAGTATCGATGGACCTCGTGAGACTAGACTCCAAACTACAAGCAACATCTGATGTCTCGCAGCTCCGCAGATCAGCTATGCTTCATGCTGCTTCTATTTGTACCCATTTGGTAATGCAAACAATACAAATCCAGCTTAACATCTATTCTGAATTTTTGATATTGCTGACAATTCGTGAACTCGAATTAACGGATGCTTCTTTTGTGCATGATAGCGTGCATTACTTGATGGAGCAGCTGATCCAGCTCCAGAGATATGGGGGAAAACTACAGATGAGGAACAAATGCATAGTGGTATTGGCAGCTGGCCTGGGATTAGCATGCCTGTGAAACCTGCCAACTCCACTCTTAAGCTTTATGGTGGTGCAGCTTTTGAGAGAGTCATGAATGAATTCCGTTGTGCAACATACTCAATGGAATGCCCACAAGTGTCAAGGGAGAAGGTACCTTTTCTAGTTTGAAATTCTATGTACACAGAATTTTTAGGGCCCTATCTAACATTTATGTTGCTGCTGTTATTAGGTTGCAAACATACTACTTGCCCATGCTGGAAGAGGTGGGAGCAGTGGGTTGACTGAAGCGGCAGCTGAGATAGCTCGTGCCGCTGCACGATCATGGCTTGCTCCTCTTATTGATACTGCATGCGACAGGCTTGCATTTGTCTTACAAAGTCTGTTTGACCTTGCTATGGAGCGCAACCGCAGTAAGGAGTCACAATGTAAGAGTTTGATACTGTTCTGCTAGAGTTCATCTTTCTAAATATATTTGAATAGTTTCCATTTAGTTCACCAGAAAGCTAATTAACTCTGCCTTTAGTAGTAAATTTCTGTGTTGTGTGATTTGGCCAAACACACCTATGCAGCCTTTGTTTGCTATAAACATTCATTTAGGAAAAGGTATGAAATGTACGTTTCTGCAACAAAGGTGAAGTTAATCATCTACATCACACAACTTCGATTAATGTGAGCTTTTCTATGACTAAGGGTCAAACTTTCCTCGCATAAGCATGGAAGTTAATTGGTGAGCTACTGGTTTTATTGTGGCTTTACTATTGATAAGTTGCATATATGTCTCTGCTATTTTTCAAGATGGCAACTCAATTCCTGTCATTTTTTATCAGTACCCAGAGGTTTTTTTTTATTTTTTTTTTACTTTCACAATTTGCTATGTGCTTGTTATGCTTATCCTTTTTCTTTTGGCATCAGATAATCAAAATGTTGAAGATATGGATGGCTATGTTGGATTTCTTGCTTCTCTCCAGTGCTCATATTACAAGTTTGTCAAAGAATTGTCCAAGCAATGCAAGCAAATTGTGCGACATCACCTTGATTCAGTGACAAGCCCCTACTCCCATATTTGCTATGAGAATGACTTTCTTAATGGTGTTGGATCAGTAAAAAACTCCATAAATAGGTTCAGTCACTTTCCCGGAGCTGTATCTTTTGATCTGTCAGACAGTGGATCAGCGCTAGAGGAAGCTCAAGAGAATGTGCCTCCAAAGGATCAGCAGCACATGACCCCACCTACTAAAGGAAATGAGTCAAAGGAGATTCTGCGAGAAAGCCAGCTAACAGTGCCTGAGACACCATCTCCTGATATACCAGCTGATATACATGTTGGTAAGAAAAAAGATAACGGGATCCCAAACGATATTGGTCCAAGGAAAAGACATGCTAGAATGGCAGCATATACAAGCAGGAATCACCATAACAACAGCATCATTGGTGCTGATGACATGGGCTCAAAATCAGGATACTCCACTATATGTGCAATATCTGCTCAATATTTTGCCAAAATGAGAGAAGTCCTTATTGAAAGGAATGTTCCCTCTGCATTGAACTCTGGATTTTTAACACCATGGTATGTTCACACAGTAATTACCTAGAATTGTTTCTGAATCTAGCTGGCCACATTCACTGATACTCACTTCCAAATGAATTGTAATTGAGAACAATGCCCATACTGAACAGGGTTAATGACTAAACAACTAACTGATTGCATCTGCATCAAGCACCATAACAAAATAAGAATATCATGGAAAATGAGCCCTGCACTTTTACCTATGTTGGCCTCTGAGTTGTTTGATTTATAAGAGAAACTATCTGATATTCAGACTGTGGTCAATACTGGATGTGAACTGTCTAAGTTTGTATTCAGTATAGCTGGTTTAGCCTAACTACATGTTTGTTGAACTTGTTTGAATATTATTTCCTGATGCTTTTCTTCCACTGGTGAAATGCAGTCGTGAAAGGTTGTTTCTGGCACTTGGCTTTGAGCTATTCGCTGTGAATGACGAAAAGTTCATGGACATGTTTGTGGCACCAGGGTCAGTAGACGCTATCCAGAATGAGCGTCAATCTCTTCTGAAGCGTCAGAAGATGTTGATGTCCTGTTTAAATGAGTTCAAGAACATCTCTCGGACCCTATAATGAAGATTCTTAAGCTGTAAGTTGCTTCTCCTGTATTCATGAGCTTAAGAATATCCCTGCAGATCACAGCAGAGCCTGCAGTTGTTTTATGTTGGCATTCTTCTATCTTCTTTGCACCTATATCTTCTCAGCACAAGCTATTTTCACCAAGTCAAAATCCTTCTTGACAAGGTCAGAACTACTGTATGTTCACTCAACTTCAATATTGGAATTGTTGGATCCAATATGCCTAGGAACATCTCAGATGGGAAGTGTTAACAATGAGTGCATCAACCTCAGTAGTGTACTAGTGGTACACAGCTATTACACAGATATCCTAATTTGGAGCAATAACGCACATGTATTTTTCATGGATTATCCGATTCACCACAGTTTGTCTTTGTTCACATGAACTGATAATGCAAAGTGTTGAGCCGCACGCCTAATAACTATGCTGTACCGATCTTGGTTGTAGTTGATGGCTCCCTGTATCTATCTGGCGTTCAGGCCTTAATTTTCACCTGCCATCCTTTCATCTGCATGAGAAACAGCTTGGATCAGGCAACTTCTTCAGCTTTCGTTCCCATTTCTCTTTCATGTTTCACGCTTAGCTCCTGATTTTACATCTGTTTTTTCTTGTATATAAAGCTATGCTTTTATGTTAAATTTTCTCCACTATAGTAACGTCAGGAAATCAGTGACCACGTGTTGTTTTCTAGTTCATATTGGACTCACTGGAAAAGTGAAAAGTGTATTGGTTCCATTTGGTAGAAAGGATCTGCCAACTTGAGTCACTTGCTCCAAGAAAGTGTGTTGAAACTTGCGACCCAGTCAAGATCGCGCATCATATTTGAGTTGTTTGTTTCTTATGGTTTTGGCTCTTTTTTCTCTTTGAACCAGACCATGCAAGGTCACGTACCTTTCGGAAGGAATTTCTTCCGGGGTTGCATCGAGTAAGTGGCCTCATATGCTCTCCCTGGATTCTTCATAACAGGATGCTTTCTCCCTCTCCCTTTCACGGTTGTCTGGTGAGAGTCAATGGATGGTGGCGTGTCCTATTCCGCCATGTTCGCTGGGCATGGGATTCAGTTGGCTGGCTCCCCCTCCGGTTGTCCGCCATTGCGACCTGTTGAAGCAGATGCCTGCCATGTTGCTATCATGTTAATGCAACTCAACTGTTCATGGCTTCGTGTTTTCCATGTCCATGGTCCATACTATCTCACATTGTTTCAGTAGCCTCGTACATCTTTGCTGGTTTGCAGTTTGAGCTGAAGTTCCCCATAGCGTCTACGTTGACACGCCTTCCACGTTCGATTACCTAGTTTGCGTCTGGGCAGTGATGCTATCAAGTTTACCGTCCAACTGTGGAAGACGAGAGTAAATTTGCTCAAAAAAAGAAGACGAGAGTAAAGGAGAGAAGAAAAGTGAGCTTAAATAAAAGAGAGAAACTGGTGTTGGATTTCTCCACGGTTTGGCAGCCACAGCTGATCCGGATGGGGCTCCTCCTGATCGATCCCGATCCTGTCTTCCACTATGTGGTCCATGGACGCATCGGAGGATGCTATGCTAACCAGGTTGGGTTTGAAGAAGCTCTAAAGAACAGTGGCCCGTGCTACTCTCCACCAGTACAGACTGTGCGCGCATATTTTCGGTGGTGATTCGAAGGGCACGACGAATTCGATCCGAGTCATAATAGCAGCGGCACTCCAGTTCAGAATGGGAAAATATGGAGAGTGCGTAGTCTGGGCTAAGAGCGACGGCGGCGTGGTCCAGAGCGGTGTCACGGTCGCTGTTTGATGCATGAGGAATTGGGTGCGCGCTATGAATTCCTGGTCAAATACGGTGGCGTGGCCACAAACGAGCGGAGAAAGGGCGCCGGAGACGGACGGGTGTTGAAGAAAGGAAATATGCCGCGCAATTTCGTGCAAGGACTTTGGCTTAACAGGTCGCGCTTGGAACCAAACTTACTACAGTTGGCAGGCCCGCGCAGTAGCTGTCACGGAATTTCCGAATAAGCACACACTCCTGCCGAGCCGCTCCACCCTGGCATGCGCTCCCAGATCAGAAACCGGCTGTGAGGTCCACCAGGCCATCCGGGTTCGCAGGGACCGAAGCTGAAGTGGAGACGGTGTGATGGAGTGTTTGACTGGGGTTTTCGCTGGTGGCACGTCTCGGTGGCGCCCGGAGAGGACAATAATTAGCTCGGCGAAAGCGGCCGTCCGGCTGCTACATTGCGGCTCTTGGCGCCGTGCCCGACCGGCCCCGGCACGGGAGGATTCGATCGCGCGGGCATCTCCTGTTGGCTCGGCTCCGCAGGCTAGCAGCGTGTACGTGGTGTCGCGCGCGCGGCCGGCGCCAGTCCGTTTCTGTTCCGCCGGGGGACGTGCCAGCACCACTGGTCGCGCCGGCCTGCCGTGTGGGTGTGGCTCGCGACGCGCGCCGGGTGACATCGAGTTAATTTGCGGCAATTTTAGGCGAGATGAACCGAGGGTTTGGGACGCCTCGGCGGATCCGTGCTCCAGGCACGACGTCACGGGGAATTCGAAGAAAATCGTTGGGAGATTGGCTGGCGGTCGTGCAGGTGTCGAAGGGGAATGGATGCTCATATCTGGTGTTCTTCTTTCTGGTGCGGGGGCCAGGTATCCACTTGCACGCTGAAAAAAGTTGATCTGCTTGAGCCGCCGGAAGGTCGGGCTGTACTATCGTTTTGTGGGTGGTGGGCCGGTCGCCGTGGGTGTCCAGAAACACGGCACGGGATCGAGTGATTATACTATGACACGGGATCGAGTGGTCATACTATTTCCTGTACAATTTACTGTTCCAAGTATCAAAATACAAGCTAAGGATGAGCAAAAATAGCACTGTTCTGAGACGTGCAGTCTCTTATTACTATTATTACTACATCGTTGCTCCACTTACATATACCCAAACCTTATGCCACTTTTGTTGCGAAACGTGGCCAGCAGCATCATTTCCTGCGATTCCTCCTGTTTAGGTGGCACGCAACTGGAGCGCGTCTGCTTCACCGAATGAAAAGCTGCTGGTGGTGGAGAATAGTCAATTGCTGCCGTATTTTGCAGCCGTTAAACCTGGAACTGGATGCGCGCTTTCCATTTTTTTCCCCACCTTTTCCCCCATCGTGCAGCTAAATTTGGACCATGAATACGATTCCATCTCCACAATCATCCATCCCAAGACTTCGTCTCATATGCGATATGAAGTGGGAAACCTACGAATCTCAAATGGAAATGAAAACATAAAAGATCATCTCTTTTACTGATAAATTTACATTTGGGAGTGGTTCAGTGCCGCGCACAGCGCGTAGCAGGAACTGAGAAAGGTCCGAGGCCGCGGACAAGACACACTGGAGGAATAATTGGGTGGCCCACCAGCAGGTGAAGTCAATAGCTCAGTTTGTCCAGGTCAATGCATCCAGCCTTTCTCAATCTCACGCCCTACCCGGGGCATCTTTCGTGTGCCGCGACCGGAACGTGGCCCATGACCCGGCGCCGAAATGCTAAAGCGCGCTTCTCGTGCACCCGTCGCGCGGAAAATCCACGGCATCTTCCGCGGCAAGCTGGCTGCTTTGGGACCATTCTCCGTTCCAAGTTTCAACGGAGTTGCGCGGACTTCCCTCCCTTTCGCTTTCCACGGCATCTTGCCGGCAGTAAATTATACTAGTACTCGTATGCTTCTCACTGCGCTATTGGTTATAATGAGTCACACATTTTGAAAGTTGATGCGTATTTCCAGCGTAAATAACCAATTACCAGCATACAAATCTTTGACGTGCGTGAGGTATGATGTTTAGCAACAAACAGAACAGAGCAGAAGTACTATCTCCGCTCGGTTGTTTTACTAGCATACAAATCTTTGATGTGGGTAAGGTATGATGTTTAGCAACAAACAGAACAGAGCAGAAGTACTATCTCCGCTAGGTGGTTGTTGTCGCCGACGACGATAATAACGGAACGGAGGGATTAGTTCCTTAATTTAAAATGAAAACTTAACTGTCAGTAATTTTGATTGTTGTGACAGCGGTTATTACTATATGACAATTTTATTTCTGTAGAAAAGGATGAGTACTAGTGGAAATACTCTCACTCTTTCTTTCTTTTTTTTGCATGTTCAAAGGCTCACTCATGCCGCCTTGCTTCCCCACCACCACACCACCCAACACAAGGACAAAGAAAATCAGAGAAAACCCAACTAGGAATAAAAAAGAAAACAAGAGCGAGAAAAGAAATTGGAGAGAGAAAGGCAGCCGTCCAAAGTCTCACTCACACCATCAGCAATGCACCTCTAATCATCTCCTCTTCTTCTTAACCTCCCCACCCTCTTCCTCCACTCGAATCCTCTTCTCCATCCTCCTCTTCTTCCTCCTACCACCTCATCACAAGCCCGGCAGCACCAAAACCCAGGTCGGCACTCAATGGAGGTTTCCACCAAGCAGCTTCTCCCCATGCCTCATCAGCAAGACCGCAACTCACCTTCCTCTTCCACCTCCTCGTCGTCGTCGTCCTCCACCTCCCCGTCGCACCCACAGCACCACCGCGCACCCCAACCGCACAACCTGCCACCGTCGCCGCGGCCTGTTCCGCGGACCATCGACACCACGCCGTTCCCCACCACGTTCGTCCAGGCCGACACGACCTCGTTCAAGCAGGTCGTCCAGATGCTCACGGGAGCCGAGCCGCCGAAACCCGCCGCGAAGACGGACGCGGTCGCGACGACGACAACGACAGCAGCAGCAGCCAGCGGCCCGTGCCGTCCCAAGAAGCCGTCCTTCAAGCTGTACGAGCGGCGGAGCAGCATGAAGAACCTGAAGATGATCGCGCCGCTGGCGATGGGCCCGCCGCCGTCGCCGCGGAGGGCCGGCGCTGAGATCCTGTCGCCGAGCGTGCTGGACTTCCCGTCCCTCACGCTCAGCAGCCCGGTGACGCCGCTCACGGGCGACCCCTTCAACCGCTCGCCGGCGTCGACGTCGTCCTCCGAGGAGGCCGAGCGCGCCGCCATCGCCGAGAGGGGGTTCTTCCTCCACCCGTCGCCGAGGGGCGCCGAGCCGCCGCGCCTGCTCCCGCTCTTCCCGGTCAGCTCGCCCAGGATGGCGGCGCCGTCGTCAGAGTGAAGAGCCAAGCAAGATCCCGTACTACTTCGTCTTCTACCAAGTTCAGTATAACATGCAACTACTAGTGGTACTACTGCCACCACTACTGCGACTCTTGCCGTACTTCTCCTTCACAGTTCATCTACTCCGTTTTATAAGGTGTTTTGCTGTTGTTCTTGATCGCTACCGCCGCTGCTGTAATTTTTGCTCTTCTTCTTGAAACGACGATCGAAGAAGCGAGTTTCTTTTCTTTGTTTTTTTTTCAGCCGCGACAAGCGATCGATTGTAGCACTGTGCAATCCGAGCCCGGACTTCGATCCGGCTCGACTGATTTCCAGATCGCTCGCGGAAATCAATCAGTCAAATGAATTAATTAATTATGCTTATTTTGCGAAAGCTCGCTCGCTTGCTTTCCTAATTCAGACCGGTCCACTCTGTCCACTATTGTCCGTACATTGATGATAAAATTACAGTAGTTTTTGGTAATTGATGCAAAGCTGAAAAAATATAGGGAATTCACAGTTAAAATTCATAACAGGGATAACGTGAAATTTTCCATTTGAGACCACAGGCCACTGTTAGTGCGTCAGCGCTCATAAATACGGCCGTTTATAATTTTGCGGGCGCATGCAAAATCCAATAATTCTGGTCAACATTGGGTGTACCGGTAACACTTGCTGTACAAGCTCTCCTCTCACATCTGACGATCTGACGATACTATAACCGATGCGGACAACCGAGGGGGCAGCTTTCCTTTTCTTCTCCCCTGCAAAAGCACTGACAAGCCCTGCTGCATCTGTCAGTCCAAAGTTTCAGTGAAATTCTCCGGCAGACTGACCTGTGGCAGGTCAGGCTGGAGGATGGATTGCCAGTTTGCCACTGCGCGCCGGAGCGGAGCAGCAATTGTTGTTGGTAGTCTTGGTAGTAGAACAGTTAGAAGTCGAGGTCAGACGAGCGATCTGAGCCGAGCACGCATGGTTCGGTCTCACACCCGCTGTTGCAAGGACTGTTGATGATGGTGGAGTCACCGTGAAGACGGCCAGGGCACGGCATGGGACCGGCGCGGCGCGGCGCCCACTCGGTGGACAGACCAGTTGTCATCAGCCGTGGAACGGAAGCGAGGCCTGTGGCACTAGCTTGCCGCGCGCGGTTTCCTGCCTCCCCACGCCCGCTTTCGCCTGCCCGTGGTGGCGCGGCTCGTGAACTCGGCCGTGGCCGTGGGCGTTGGCACGGGAGAACGGCAGGATGCGCGCGCGGTGTCGGGCACCCGTGGCCCGCGTGGTCGCGCGCGTCAGGTCAGTTGGCGGAGGACTCGTTCAGCCTCGCCACGCCCGTCCCCGTCAGCCGGTGAGGTGTGGCTCAGATCCGGGCGAAGACTAGTCTGTCTGGCTGACGCACGAGCGTGATCGCGTCCGAGTGCGAGTGCTCCGGCTCCACGCGCCGTCCGTCCGTTTTGCTCCCAGCCACGCACACGGCCTCACTGATCGGTTGCTTCACGGGAGGAGCGGCGGTGCTCAGGCAGGCGGGCAGGGCGAGGTGCTTTTGCACTGTTCCAATCCAAGTCGGTCAAAATTCGAGGAGAAAAAACTTTGATCGCGTTTCGAGAGCGAGCGAGACGTGTAGTCACGCCGGGGCGACACAGGTCACTCCTTTCCGCCGATAAAAGAAAATTGGTTCCAGTGCCCTAGCCACAACTTTACCGAGGATCGGCGATGCCGCAGCGGCAGCCTCGCCGCAAAGTTCGTCTCGACAGGACCGCGACACGGAGACTCGTCTTTCTCGCGGGCGGCCGAGTTAGTCAAATCCAACCGGTCGTTGTTGTTGCGGTGATCGCAGCCATGATCACAGGCTGCGTGACGGTTCCGTAACCCCGTCGTTGTTGTTGCGGTGCTCGCTGGTGATCCGCGCCTTTTAATTTGTTGACTTCCTTGCGCGCCCCAATAATTACTCCGGGTATCGTCTAAGCTCTGTGGTTCCGGGTAAACGAACAGCACTGCCGCTGGTGCTGGCAGCAATGTGCAACCGTGACTAGCAACAATTTTGAAACGAAGAGAGTAATGTTCTTTAATCATGATCACTCGGATGCCAGCGTTTCGTTTCCGTGCGCTCCTCATGTTACTGTGCATAAACTAATCCAGGTCTCATGTAATGCCGCTGCGGCGGTTTAATTGAGCTTACAGGCCCTTCAATGGCTGGGCGCCATGTGGTGCCATTAAGCTCCACAAAACCCTGTCAATTTCACAAATTGTGTACGGCTCGCGGCATCGACTCAATTTCCAGAGCGATTAGTCAGTCCCAACTGGCCAAGCAAGTCACAGCTAGCTTAATTATCGTTACTGTACGGGTCTGTTTGCGAAATTTGATTATGGGTAATATGTTCATGAAACACAAAAACATTATTAGCGGCAGCTTTGTTTGCTCTCTTTTTTTTTTAACTCACGGAGAGAGAAGTGGATCACATGAGAAGGCCGGCTTTACTTTTCCCGGCACAATTAATGAGTCAAAAGCTCCCTTTTTCCAGTAACAAAATTCTGTGAACAGGAAAATTTTCAACTGAGAAAGGAAAAGGTGAGCAGCACTATCTCTTGGCATTAATTCTTCCAGCTTAAGCACGCCATAAAGGTGAGGTTATGGTGAAGGACACGTCTAGTCGAAACTGTAAACCAGAAACAATTGATCTTGATCCAGCCCGAACTGCCCCGCCATATGAATAACGTGAGCAATTCACATCAAGTCATCAAGAAATGGTCCTAGTAAAAAACACCAGAGAAAAAGACGGTGTGAGAACAGAAAATGGGTTCAGTCGAAGTGTCAGCAAAGGTTGCACTGCATGCGAAACACAAATTTATTGTACGTAGGCCAGCTCCAGCCTCCAGGCGCCGGCGGCGGGCTGGTGGTAGCGCTGCCGCTGCGCTGCGGCTTTATCGCGATCGGCGGACAGCAAGTCAGCAACAGACGCGGGCACGGCTTGCGCCGGATAAATCCCTGTGTCCCGTGATGTGGGGGCGCCGCTCTCCGCACGCGCGCGCCCGCGGAAGGCGCCAACGCCGGGGTGACGGGGTCGGCACACGCCGGCCGGGCTCGGCACGCAGCGCGGGGCGTGCGGGCATGGACCCAAACGTTGCAGTTAGCCAGCCGCGGATGGGGAACCGCGGAACCGCCCGTTCTTCTTGCTGGACACCGTGCGCGCGTTCCACGGCGCACGGCCGGCTGAAAGCCTGAGATGGCTTGGATTATGTCGGCGTCGGCTGTGGACGCCGTTTGGTGCTTCTGGCGTACTTACTTTGTTCTTTAATTAATTGATATTGTCGTTGATCTTTAAGTTCAACTTTAAATATTTGTTTTATTTAAAAAAATTGTTCGAATGTATAAATTTTTAAGTAGTAATTTAAATAACTCTAATGATAAATCAGATTATATCAAAATATATAAAATTTATTAATTTTTTTAATAAGATAAATGATCAAAATTGTATTTAAAAGTTAACGACGACAGAACGGAGTATGATTTGTGGTTTCAGATTAGGTGGACGGTGATTTCACGCCAACTGGTCCTGAATCTTGAAGGAATCAACATTTAGGCTTCTGACAATATTATTTACTACTACATATGAACTGCAGATTTTGTATCCTCTTAATGAAATGCGAGCTCTTACAAAAACTGCAGATTTTATAGACATTCTACGGCGGCTTCCACAGGTTATTGCATGGCAAATGGGACGCCGAAACCTATGTGAACAGCTCACCTGCGCAAGCCGCACCTTGAGCTCGTCAAGTGCTGCTACGTTGACTCGTATTTTGGACTAAGAACTCAAACTGCTCATGTAAAAAATCACAAAGGGATCAACAAAGTGGAACAGGGCAATGCACCTTTTGTTTTTAAAGAAAAAAAAGGAATCCATGAACAGATCAAATCGAGTACTGCATCTGATAAAATAAAATATGCGAGCGTGTGATGCAACGCCCCCATAGACGAGGTCAGTCAGTCAACAAAAATATAAACATAGCTGTAACATACAGAAGAGTAGTTGAGCATGGAAAAAATATTACTCCTACACTACAACGTCCAACACATTTGTTCGAAGGACGGCTATGTCCTTCCGGTGGGGCCATGGCTTCGTATCAGTCTCAAATCCTCCGAACTGGTCAAATCTTCGTTGGGGATAAGGAGGCAATACAAGCTTCCTACTGGTCAAAAAGCTAGAACAAGCAGGACAAGCACAAGGAAGGCACTCGGCTTGTGTGTTGTTTAAGTGCCGCGAGCGTAGAATCCAAGGCAACCTTACGCATAGTTTAGAGCCGGAGTCAATTTTGTCGCAACTAATTTGTCCCTCCAAATGGCACATCAAGCTGGAGCCCGGACAACTAAAGAACAAGTAGAACCTCGAGAAGAAAAAATCCAGCTCGTGCAGGCAAATTGGAGCTTGACAGCGCGGAGACCAGGGGCTAATCTACATTATCTTTAAGCCAGAAAGCATGGCACGCCGGCCCAAAGCTTGATTTGAAAGCCGCCAAACTAGCAATGATTCGGTTTGGGAAAATGCCCCTCTCACCTGTTCCACTGATTGCTGATTCAACTCACTGGCAACATTTCAAGCCATAACTTTGAGAACGGCCCACTTTAAGTGGTCACTGCAACTAATATTCCTCATCTAAACACTGAGGCAATCAACCATCCTGGTTATTATGAGGCAATCAAACCCAATAGTGTAGGGGAAATAAGAACTGGTAGTTACCGGCCATTTTTATGGTGTTGAACACACGTCATCAAACAGTTAGCAAACCAGCCTACCACCGAAGATATCAGATGACTATAAACAGACACACGATTCGGCTTCCTTTTGGTTTCCCTTGTTAGAAAAATCACGAGGTGAGGACCATCGTTTTGTTACTGCCCGCTGAGACTGAATTGTTTCAGTTTTCAGGAAGGAACGCCAAGTCTACCAGTCTGGAAGGAGCATGTGAGTGAGGAAGCTTTTGGCATCTCCGTCAAAGGAAACTGCAAGGAAGTGGCAGTAGTTATAGTTCCTTCACAATTGATTGATGTGTCCATCAAAGGAAACACAGCGTTCATTGTTCTTTTTTACAAAGTAAATATAACATGCCGTTCAATTTATCCTTGAAAGAAAGGTGAACAAGACTACAAATACCGAATCAACTCAACCGCATATTTTCCCTTCTTGGTAGTCACAACTTCCCCAATCTGGAAAAAAGCCAAACAAGCGACATGAATAACCCAAGCAGATAGGTTTACACTATAATTTTTCAGAAGTTTGTAAAAAAAAAAAAACATGTGTACATCTCTCGTACTAGCATGTTATTGAATAATTGGACTAAATAGCCTAAGTCTACAACCTTAATTTCAGCAAAGCAATTTGCTTACTTCATACAATATGATAATACAGAAAATGCTCAATAAATTTGGTATATGGTTTTAAGTTACAATGACACATAGTCGAGGGATAGAGCATCATATCAGCAATTATAGTGTGGACTTCAGCAAAAAATAAAGGTTCATATTAGTCTGAGGCAATGTCGCTAACTGGTTAGCACCATGTTAATCTGAGGAGGTGAACAATATGGACTTGGGCGGCATTTATCTACGCTGGGCCATAAATCACAAGATCTAGATCCAGGGTATATAATCTATGTGTGGGAACAACACCACAGCATCAAGGCTGCAAAAAAAAAGTACCTCACTGAGATCATGGGGGAAGATCCTGAATCCTAAGCAAGCACAACACTAAACGAAGTGCCAATGTCAGTGTCAAGCTAACTCATTCGTTGTGGAATTTGCGCACAGTGTCCAGCTAGATAGATTTATAATTCACATATGAGAGGCGAATGTAAGTGAAATAACATCCACAAAGGGTCGCTCAAACAAAACCAAGAAATTAGTAGGCATCAAAGTGAACCAGGTGACAATAGCAACACCACAAGAATATCCTGAATCCTAAGCAAGTACGACACTCAAAAGAAAACTATAAGAGAAGGATACAATACATGCTTTAAATTTACCTTCAACCTTCCTATTCCACTGACAGAAACAATGTCTCCAGATTTGAGGGTAACTCCATTTTTTAAAACTGGTGTCCAGTTTACACGAACATCTCCAGCACTGAATAAGCAAAGAGAGTTTGCCAAGTAGAAAAAGGGTTTTGCCAGGAATTAGACAAAAGTTGAAACAACAGTCAACATTATAATACGAGACCACAAAAAATGATTGATGCTAAGGTAAAAGTATACATTTCTATCTAATATTAGCAATTGACCATTCAAAGTCCATACCTTATCAAGCTAGCAAGCTTTGTGCGTGAGATTTTAAACCCTGCACTGGCCAGGGCATCAACCCTGAGCGATGATTCTACTGTTTTAAATGACTTGGTCCTGCCGTTCAAATGAAAAATTCAATCTTTTGTGGCGATCTTTGACAACATAGGTTTTCAAAACCAGCTCATAAAGTAGTATATAAACACAAGTTCAAACCTTGGGGGTTCATATTCTAGAGCGAGCAAAGGGATTTGAGTGCATGACACACCAACTTTTCCCACCTGTAGTGTTAAATTCCATAAAAAATAAATTGTGTTCAGAATTTTTTTTCAATAGGCAAAGTTAGAAGAATAATAAAAAACGGCTAAAGTTTAAAATCATAACTGCCAGTCAAAGTTAACTCACATCTAAGTATATAACTTTAAGAAATAAGACACCTATGTGGCATAGAGACGTGCTATGCATGAGACCAGATAGTAACAGATCACTTTCACAATACAAACTGATCAGAAAACAGAACAGAGATGAACAAACATTGAGCTCGTGTAAATCGTGAAATGTTGCAGAGCAAGCACAGAACAGCATCACAATTCGCAAGATATCTGAGCTACCTTTTCAAGAGTAGAAGTCAGATAGTCTACAAGTTCTGGATCAACAAGGACCTGTGCACCTCTTTCCCCCTAACCAAAAAAAAAGAAGACATCTAAAATGACAACTTAAAATGATTGGAAATGGCCAGAGCATTTGTTAAGAAGTAGTTGAGAATGTAAAGCACCTGTAAAAGAATATCTCCAACCTTCTCCCTTGTTATTCCTGTCCCAAGAATAGCACCGAGAAAGTCACCATGAGAACAGGGTTCCAATCGGAAATTCCCTGAGATGCTGAATTGGCCTCAAAGTCAGCTTATATAGCAAATAGTGGCGCTTATAAGGTAAAACTGAGAAAACCTCAAAGCAGCAACTACATCTGGGTTGCTTGTCAACGAGTCTGGGTGTCCAACAGAGATTCGGCACCGCTCGGCCTAAATTAATAAATAATGAGAAACCAGATAAATAGATCAACTGAAACAATTAATGAATCTCCAGGGCAGTAATCAAACTTCACCTGTGGGTAGCCACCCTGAGCTACTGCCTTTATATCTGCTAACTTCTCGATTGCCAGCATAGCCTCATTGATTACAGGTGGAGTAAGAAAATTAGTGTGGACAACATCTCTTCGTTGTGAAGCCCTTTGTGCCTGCACAAGCTAAAAGTTAATATATGTTGAATTTGAATGTGGATTCCCCAACTCAACAACTGGTAGATTCATTATCCATGACGACAAAGGAACATGAGAGCTTTATATCTTCTGAGCGTACCAACTGAACACAATCAAAAGTTCATGTTTCTGGCACTTCTTGGGCAGAATTAACACTGATGAAACAATAGATAAACAACTACTCTTATGCATTTCACAAAGCCCCTGTTTTTCACTACTGCTATCTTCAAATAGCGATAAATAGCCCACTTCATCTCATTCCAAAGGATTTCATCACGACCAGTGCTCACATGTCAATTCACTCACACTTCACTGGTCATTTACCCAACGGACGCTAATCCCTAGGGTAGCATGTACGCAGTTCATTTCAGTGACGATAAACTAAACCAGACCAAGCAAGATAACAGCAAATTACCATATACAGAATGTTCCTGACTTCCTCGGTTGCATTTCTGTCCACGCTTGCATTCACCGCCGAATCCCTTGCTGCTCCCGCAGTGACAGCAACGGCGGCGCTACAACGTCCTGCGGCGTCGGAGTCAAACATCAGCGGAGGCGCGAAATCAAAAATAGAGACGGGCGTTCCTGTTTACCTCGAGAGAAGAAGTAGTACGGGGCCGGGATGGCGCGGCGCGGTTGAGTGGCGTGGAGGAGTCGCCGGAGAGGACTCGCGAACGCGACGGCGGCAGCCATCCGTTCGTCCACGGAACCGTGCTGTTCACCGTCGCTCTCGGTAGGGGATGGGCTTACGGTCTCGGCCTTTTGGGCCTGAATGCGAAAGACTGAAGCCACCTGTACCGATTCTGTGCTCCGTTTCCGGCTGACCCGTACCAGGTACAGTACGAGAACTGGGCCTCATTCGCGGGCTTAATTCGACCTATTAGCCACTTGCCAAAAGCGTTTTGCTAGACCGCGTTTTCCTCGGAAGCAAGTGCGTCTGCGTCGTGTGCGCGAAAGCATTTTTCCTAGACCACGTTTTCCTCGTAGTGGGCGAGTACTACTAGTCAACATCGGTGGCTGGGCACGCGCAATGCTGAGAGCGATTTGGGTCAACGGAGGATCAAGTCCGATTTCTAACGTGCTATATTTAGTACCAGAGTTTACAAATTTGTACATTTTTATTAGGCAAACTCAGACACAGTATCTACGTACATCGTGCTCCCTGACTCTTTCAACTTGCGTACTGCTCATATCCACCGTGAAGAAAGTTGGCTTCGGAAGCTAGCCCTTTGAATCGAAAGATTTGTTTGGCAGGTTTGATCACCAGGGCACAGAGAGGAACACAGACTGAGAGGCCGCAAAACAACACCTGAATTAAACCGTCGGATCCAGCCGGCTCCCTTCCTGTTCAGGTCCCCCACCGTTATCTGTACCTAACAACAAGCTGGCTGAAGATCTCCAAGATCTAGCTGCAAAGTGATTCTAATCCAGGAAGAGTACAACACGACCACAACCATTTGCCTCCGGAATAGACCACGGACCATGTCAACGGGCTCCCGCCGACGCCGACGGCGACACCGCAAAGTAGGGGTGAAAAAGACAAAGAAGAAAATAAACTAAAAATCAGTCGAATTAAATTAAGATCAGATCGAGATTTTATTTATTTTTAAATTAAAATTTAATAAAAATCAAAATAATTTGCGAAAGAATCCGTCCGTCGAGCCTTCTAACACCCCTAACCCGCAGAGGCGTCGACGAACACCTCACATGGACGAGACCCACATGCATCCATCTAATCGCGTCAACGATAGAATACAGCCCGCCTCATATCGCACCCGGACCAACCAGAGAGAAACCTGTTTAACTAATGTGCTCCAAGTCGTCGCCAATAATTGACTGCTGATACTTCTGTAGTACTAATATAATCGCTGGGCGAACGAATCCCAGTGCTCTACGTACTCGATCGGCTTCACGTGAGCTTCCTCTGCTCCAGCATTTTTTCCACTCGGAAAAGGGTGAGAAAGAAGGTGCAGCACACGGAATCGATCAATCGGCCAGCGCTGGAGCTGAGGAAGCTGCTTGATTCGTCGGTCCCTCTGGACACGAACGTTTGGTGCCCCTGCCCCATCGCAACATTCTCTTGCGGTCTTTTGCCCCCGGAATTCCACCACTTCCTTCCATTCCAGCCCGCCCGCGCCCCCTGCCACCACCCACGCGGCGGCGTCGCCTTTTTCTCCACGGCTTTACGCTGCTCGTTGCCCTCGTTCCTCCCCCCACGTTCCTGGCCGGCTGCCTTCCTGGCTCCTTCTCGGCGCGGTTCGGCGGCTCCCTCCGATCGGGTAAGCAGCTCTCCAGGGTTGATTGGGAGGGGCGGGCTCTTCCTGGCTTTGGTGAGCGTCGATCGCGTGCGCGCGTCAGAGGGGGTGACTTTGAAACAGGGATGGGGGCTGGGATTTGAATTTCCTTCGCCTTCCATTCCTTTCCTTTTCACGCCTCTGTTTCCTTCTCTCCTCCCCCTTCTTCGCTTAGCCGGCACGGTTCGTCGTTCTTTCGTTCCGATCTTGCTTTCTCTGTTCGTAATAAACTCGTGGCTTTTGACCGACGATGCTTTCTGGTAACTTGACGCTACCAATAAGCAGCTTTTCAACGATTCTTTGGCATTCAATTAACGCGTAGGCGTATTGATCTCGCGTGATCGCTTTCGAATGCATTTCCAGGAGGCGGGTGATGGAATCTGACTGACTGGATGCTCGTCGCGGCGACAGAACGATCGGACAAGGCCTTCAAGAAGGTGGTTGCAAATGTGGCGTCTGTTCAATGACCTGTGGGATGTGCTAGGATCCGGATTTTTCTCGTCCAGGTTCCTTTGATCCACCACCTTCTCGCCGGCTCAAAAGACCCGCGTCTTTGTGCGCGCGCAATCGTTGGGAATTCACGGAAGAGGCCTTGAGATTTCTTTGAGAGGAAGAGATGGACGACGAGGACTACTCGTGGGTGCGGCGGACGCGGTTCTCCCACTCCGTCGTCCGCTCCAACTCCGGCAGGGAGCAGTTCGGCGCCTTCGTCGAGCAGTTCAACCGCGGCGCCGCGCTCAGGCAGAAGGGCGCCGCCTCGGGGTTCAAGCTCCACGGCCTCAACATGGAACCCGGGACGAGGCACTCCGCCACGTCCAGTTCCGGGGCGAGATCGCTGAAGGCCTCGTCGGCGGACGCCAAGCTGAGGCGGCACGAGAAGGCCGGTGATCGTCCATTGTCTCAGGAAGGATCGGCGAAGCAGGACGGTGGCAAGGGTTCGAATGGGAAGAAGGGGTGTGGCGACCTCAGCGTGGTCGTGCATCACGAACCCGCGGAGAGCCGCGTCCCCGAGAACGAGAGCCCTGGTGCTCTCGAGTTCTCCTTCCACCCCGACGACCAGAGTTTGAGCCTGCAGAGAGCGTGCTCGAGCCCTGCTCCGTTCCCGAGGAAGAAGACGCCGGGCGGCGACGCCCTGGTGCGCAGCTCCTCTCTCACGGCCCTCAGCCAGGGGCCGAGGCTGAAGCAGAGGGCGAGGTCCCCGCTCCCGTCCCGCAACGTTTCTGACGTGTTCAAGGAGGCCAAGTCTTCCAGCAAGAGGTTTTCCACTCCCCCGCCGCGCCAGAGATCCACGTCTCCTGGACCGCGGGACAGGAGCCCGCACGTGACATTTGCACCGCCGAGGGCGCCGGGCAAGCTGAAACATAAGAAGGAATGCATTGCCAGCGGGAGGGCCAAAGTTGCTGCTCTCGAAGTGCTGGAGAAATGCTCGGTTGATCGTTCTCATCTGCTCATCGGTCACAGGTTCGCGTCCGGCGCTCACAGCCGCCTGTTCCACGGAATCTACAGAGAGCAGCCTGTGGCTGTCAAGTTCATCAGGCAGCCTGAGGATGAGGAAGATGCAGAGCTGGCTGCTCAGCTTGAGAAGCAGTTCAACGCGGAGATCGCCACACTGTCACGCCTCAATCATCCTAATGTCATCAAGGTATCATCATGGCTTTCAATTTCAGAATTTCCGTTATTTGTGCACATCCTGAGTCCTGCACTAGTTAGGACTAAAAAAAAGGGTCCTGCACTAGTTGTGAATCAGCATTCATCACGGTCATAATTTTATTGCTTGCTTGGGCTTTCCTAGTTATATTGCATTGTGACGATTCGTATTTAGAGACACTCATGATTTCGTCGGTATTATGCAAATTGCACTGATCGTCTAGCATTTTCCGTTTCTCGCTTTTCAATTAGCGGGCTACTTTCCTATTACTGGCTTCACTTTCAGCTTGCTTTTAGGGCTACTTTCCTACAACTGGCTAGGGGAGAACTTTTTATTTAGATGCAAAACTGAAATTTTTCAAGTAAAGTTCTAATTCAGTCACAATTTTTTGTTTTTTGTTCGTGTAGTTGGTTGGAGCATGCAGCAGTCCGCCGGCATTCTGTGTCATCACCGAGTTCCTTTCTGGGGGTTCCTTGAGATCGTTTTTGCACAAGCTAGACCACAAATCTCTTCCTCTAGACAAGATTATCTCGATCAGCCTGGATATTGCACGCGGCATGGCATACATTCATTCTCAAGGGATTGTCCATCGTGACGTGAAACCAGAGAACATCATATTCAATGAAGAAGGCTACGCAAAGATTGTTGATTTTGGAATAGCTTGTGAGGAAGCATACTGTTACCCACTGGCAAATGACACTGGGACTTTCAGATGGATGGCTCCAGAGATGATGAAGCACAAAGCTTATGGTCGAAAAGTTGATGTTTATAGCTTTGGCCTGATCTTGTGGGAAATGTTTTCTGGTTCAGTACCTTATGAAGATTTGAATCCATTCCAAGCAGCTTTTGCTGTTTTTGACAAGGTACTAACATGGTTCCTGCTGCATGGCATTATTAGCTTGTTTATTTTGTTCAAAATTGAGAGTTTGATCACACAAACGATTTATTAAGGATATTTATTCGGTGCACTGAATTTTAACGCTTCAGGGTTACAATTTTGTGCTATGAGCTCTTGTGTAGCAGACAGCTTTCAGGAAGAAACTAATGAGCTTATTTTTCTAATTTTCAGAATGTGAGGCCAATCATTCCTATTACCTGTCCAGTGCCAGTACGTCTTCTAATAGAACAATGCTGGGCCTCACATCCAGAGAAGAGGCCTGACTTCTCACAAATAGTTCAGATATTGGAGAAGTTTATGGTGGTTCTCGACAGGGATGGAACACTCGACAGTATGCCAAGCTCGAGCTGTGAGACTCATGATCACAAGAACTGGCTGGCTCATTGGGTACAAAAGCTCAAACATAGTCAACATGATTTCTCTGGACCCCCTCCACCAAAACTGCTGTAACTATTCGGCATCTTCTCCCTTCTAAACGGTGCTATTCTCTGATAGGACACAGAATATAATTATCAGTTCTTTTCTGTTGATAGAGAAATGTTCAGGATTTAGTATCTCAATTAGCACTTCTTTGCTTGAAAATGGCTTTTTAATACAAAATGGTACACAGAGTTTCCTGAAAGTGCTCCTTCAAGAAATCAAATGTTTGACAAATTGGCATCATTACATTGAAAATCCATTCAGGCCTCTGGGCAGACATTGACTCCTGTTTACTGTTTTACCTTTCAACATTTCTTGTATAAATTGCTCAGATACAAAGCCATATCAATTTTAAAATAATAGTTTGGTCAATTATACATGTGGCTCATAACCTTCAGTCGGTGGAGTTCATTGGCTTTACTAAGTGCAAAAGACAAAATTATGTTTTATTTTGGACTAACTGGTTGGTGTTGTTGATGACTGTTTTCAGTTCCTGTGCTACCTGCTTTCATAGCTCCAGTTTCTGCTTCTTAACCTGTCATACACTTCTGGACTTGTAAATCCATGATTACAAGAGAATCATTATGAAATATTTTGGTTGAATATTGCCACCGGATGCCTATTCGGAGTGCTTTGATTGTCACATTAGTGCTTCAATGCAGGTGAACCTAGACAAGACTCCATTTCCAACAAGAGCAATTATTCATAGCTTGTGGTTTCCCTATTGCGATGTCAGATAATACTACTACTACTACATCACAAGCCTGTACTTCTTGAGTTCAATTGAAAAATCCATTTTTGGTCAGTTTATACTGTCCATCTTTTGCAACATCTGCAAACATGTTTAGTCATCTATTGGGTGAACTGCTAGCCACGTATTTTCCATCGTTTCCCGCTCAAGAGCTTGAAGCTTCCCAGAAGGGCCTCTTACCGTGAAAAGAAAATATTCTCATACGGATGGGAAGAAGCTTCCCTGTGAAAGAAGCAGAGAAGCTTTTAACCGTGCAACAACAAAGAATGCAAAGCATCCTGCCCACCCTGAAATTTCGGTAACCACTAGATCACGGCATCGTCTCAGCGTATTTCGGTCGTTGCACACGCATCACACGACCTCGACCGCGGCACGGGCAAGGTCGAAGCTCAGCATGGAGGCCCTGAACTTGGTCTGCTTCTCAGGCGAGCCAAGCGTCACCACCGCTGCGGGGTCGACCGCTGGCGCTGTGGCCGCCGTCCGCTCGGTTACGCCGAGCCACTTGGACTGCATGTACTTGTGCTTCCTCCATGGCCCCATGTGCATGTTGTTCTCCTTCATGCACTGCTTCGCCGCGGCGCACATGACCTTGACGACGGCCCGCAGCCGGTCGGCCCGGCCGACGTACAACTCCGGGAGCGCGGTCACCAGCGCGCGGTACTCGGCGCTGGCGCGCGCCACCTCGAACTCGGCGCGGAAGCTGAGCTCCACCACCACGCGCACCGCCTTGCCGCTCCGTGTCTGCACCACCACGTCCACGTAGCTGTGCTCGCCTGCACAAGTTTTCAGAGGAAAACGAATTAACATCGATGTCGATCGCCAATCTGGCGCGCCGAACGAACTTGTACTAAAGCAGAACGAGCGGTTCGGCGTCGAATATCTGGTGCGGATTTCTGCGTGTTCTGCGCAATCGTGGTGCAGTTCCCCTGGTCGGGGAGGCTCGACGCGGACGCGGCAAGTTGGCGTCGTGACCTCTGATATCGAAGGAAGAGCAAGAGACATGATACAGTATCGTGCGTGGAGCTTGCGGCTCTCAGCAACCCGGAATGCTCATCAGATGATGACCAGGTCCATCTGACCCAACGTATCTTTCTACGGGCGGCACGCGATTTGGCAGCATGCTTCAAATGATTCAACGCGCTTAGATGTATAGAAAAAATCCTTATGCGTGACATCACCACGGGCCTTAACAACAAATTCAGTCACCCCACTTGGGGCATTATACTACTTTTTGTCACATGGAATCTTGCTTTTGATTAAAAAGCCCTTAATTTGGGTGTATATTTCTCACGGGCGTCTCTTCTTTTTATGATCGTCGTGCTACTTTTTAGCTAACGGTGACAAATCACAGAAAAAAGGTAAACGGAATGAAGCGCGCGCGACGTGAGCAAGTGCTTACCTGAAGGGATGTCCGGCGAGCGCGTCCACTTGGACTTGCAGAGCGCGCTGTTGTACCCGGCGTCGCGCAACTGCTGGGCGACGTGCCGGAGCATGCAGCGCCGGCAGTCCCCGGCCGCCGCTGGACGCCCCGTGCAGGAGCAAGCCGCGCCCGCCGCGGCGCGGATGCTCTTGATGGCCTCCTCCGTGTCGGCGCGGATCCTGCTCTCCGCCGCGCTGCTCTTGGCCAGAGCCTCCTGTACATCCACATCCACACGCAGGTTGCATCGCTCGATCAGCGCCAGGGGATATTACCAAGCTAGGACGCCAACGCAAACAATTGACAAGAACGCACAGCCGAGATCAATCCAAATATCACGGAATTTCGTGGTTTTGTGGTGGCGGTGTTGCCAACGAGTTGCGAAACAATTCATGGTCGTCTTCGATCGAACCGAAAGGAAAAATCTGCTACTCGCGAATACGCAAATGGAGGGATGGCTTACTTGCAGCTGGGAGTGCTGGGCCTGCCAGAAGACCTTGCTCTCTGCGTCGTCGCCAGCCCCGTCATCGTCGTCGCCGTCGTTCTCCGGCCATCTCTCCCTTCCGGCGTCCTCCAGGAAGCCCATCACCATGTTCGACAAGCTCATCTCGCTGTCCATGGCCTCCTCCATCACCATGCTGTATGTGTTTTGATCTCTTCTGTGGCTGCCCCACTGGCTAGTGGCTACAGGCTTTCCTGGCTTCCTATTCTCGACGGCGCTCTCCGACTTGGTCGAACCAGGCAGAACGGCAGGTTCTATATATAACAGCGATCGTCGGGACGTGGCGAATGGGCAGTGGTAGGATTGCGGCGCGGGCCCAGTTGAGTGTGGATTGGTCGATCTGTGATGGGAACAGCATGGATCCACGTCAGACACCTAGCCGGATTGTATGTCGCCGACATGTCCCGTAATGCTAGAACTGTACATGGACGGATTAAACTGATCTGAGCCAAAGCCTGGTGTTGTTTTGTACTACTACTTACTCCCGTTGTTTCAAAATGTAAGTATTTTTAGTTTTAGTCAAAATCAATGTTTTTCAATTTTGACCATTAATAATAAAAAATTTATAAAGTTTTATTGTATACAAATTATATTACTTAGATTTATCATGAAATAAACTTTTCTATTATATAAATTTTAATATTAAATTATTTTTAATTTTTTAAATATTATTAGTCAAAGTTGAAAATGATTGATTTTAACCAAAGCTAGAAATATTTACATTTTAGAACGGAGGCAATACATTCTTTTTAAAATAATGGTCACTTTGATATGAATCTGAGTAAAATGGTTGTTCTACCTATACATCTAGACAAGCCTTTGTCTGGATTATACTACTACGGTACCATGAATCAATAGAGTAAAAAGCGTATATATCTGTATGAGACGAAAGGCTGCAGCAACAGGCACACGATGTTCGCGCGTCATGGCTCAGGAGTTAGGAGGATAGAATCCTTTCGTTGCAAAGGCAGAAAGGCCTCCCGCCCTGCAAGGGAAGGGCACACACATCGTCTGAATCACAATCCAGGCCGCAGGCGATCCGGCAACCACCACCCACGGCCTCGTTCCCGGTGCCCGGGGACTCCAATAATTCGATTCCCGGTCCCGGGCTCCGCGCTGTCCTCACTATCCGCCCGGCTGGGACCGACGCGCCGCGAGCGACCGCCGTAGCTCAAGATGGCGGGTTCCGAACAGCCACAACCCGCCTGCGTTGGCCGCTAAGCTTTTGCTAGTTAAGCGCGGCTGCTGCTAACCCACAAATATTTTTTTTATGTAGTGGCGGTTTTAGTGGATGAGCCCACCAAGCCCACATGTACCCACAAATCCTCCGTAAGCTAGCTGGTTGCCACGTATGGTGTGTATTATACTGTGATGATGTACCGTAGCTCCGTCGCTCTGGTCACCGATGCAGGTGGTGCTTGTGCATACTCAAAGACTAGTGTCTATGTAAATGGGATAAAATTAGTTTAATAAGCGTCTGTTTGAATTCGACCGACTAATTATTTATCAACTAAAAATTAGTTATTTTCATTTAAACGAGTGGACTAATAGGGAGACTAATTTTTAGTCCATCCACGAATTAATTGTTTTTGAATTAGTCGATCAAGAGGACTAATAACAAACAACAATTTGTAAGTATTGTAAAATGCCTAAAATACTTTTGAATTTTTTCTTAGAAACCAACTCGACACGGATCCAAACAAGCGCAAACTAAAATTTAATCAGGGGCAAAACAAATATTTCATTAGAGGATGGATTAACAATTAGTTCTACCTCCAAACAAAAAATAGACTAAAGTCGACTACTTATTAATCTTGACTAATAATTAGTTGGCCAGATCTAAACAGGTCTTAAATTATTGCTCTTGTTCTCACCATACAGTGTGGTCTTAACTAATCTGTGCTCCAGTGAAGATGTTTCCTTAATCCTTATCTAAGCTGATCATTATACGATTTCCATAAAAAAATTGAAAATTTGGTGTGTTGTCCAGTACGATAGTTGATCTGCTCATTTCTGTTGTTTTACGTCATGATAATGTCTTCATCATTTTGGTTTTTCTGTTCGATTCAACAAACGGAGGTAATAAACCTCATGAAACAGATTTTGTAATATTGGGAGTAACGTGATTGGAAGGTGATTTTTTCTCTTGATCGGTCTTCACCCCTTCCGGCAACGATGATAAGCTCGTAAAGTACCTGACTATGAGTGGGTTATTTCAAGTGTTTGTGGGCTTTAGGACTTGTGCCGCGGGTTTAGTGGGGCAGTTTAGTTTAATCCACCATGAAAGTGAGTTTATTTAGTGGGTTTTGTAAGTTACATTTGTTCGATAAATACCTGTCCCACCTGCAACTTGAGCCATACCCGTGTGTTGTGAGAGTTTTGGCCGGGGACAGCGCCGGCGCGGCAGGATCACAGGAACGTTCCCGGCAGTGGCACGGTCACTGCTCCCCGCCCCGCATATCCGCAGAGCCCGGCATCTCTGATCCGCGGCTGCGGGCGTCGGCAACAGGCGCATGCCGACGTCGACGCGCCGTGTATGCCTACTGGTTTCTTACGTGAAACAGTGTGTGCTTCTCGAGCCGAGGACACACGAATATTCATTCATACACGAGAACATCAAGATGCTGAATCAGGCACCGAAGCTTGATGGGGCTGATCGGATTCAGAACTGGCACTTGACAGATGGGCGGAACACAACAAATCCGGCCGACTAAACTGAAGGATCCGCGTGGACGATAGAGATATGAGCTAACAGCAGGAGACCGGGATCATCACCGCGTCACGCATCAAAACGTCTAATATTTTTGGGGGCATCAGGTTGGGGTCTTGGGGGCATCAGGACGATAGAGATATGTGCTTGCATCACCAACTTGTGCATTACTATTAGTCCGGATAGGAAGACCTTAGCGTAGCCGATATTAATTTTCAACGGTGCAGGTTTGATTTCGCTCGATACATCGCTGCCTGATGTGGACGACAATAATACATTTCTTCATCCGCCAGGTTGTATACGACAGTTCTTTTTTCCTCTTCTTGTCGAAAAATAAATAAAAGAAGATAGCTCTCGTGAAAAACACGTCCTGTGGCCGACGATGAAGACATGTCGACCTTAGCCGTTACAGCACATGAACATCACGACGCTCCAGTATTCAGATGATGCGTGTGTGTATGATGCTCGCGACTCATCTTCATCAATTCACGCGCATTTGATGCTTCCGTTACGATCGACAACCTTTCTACCACCAGCACATTAGCATATTGTGGCTCATACTCCAGGGGAAAAAAAATCTGATAAATACGATTTGGTAAGAACCATAAAAACAGATACATGGACACAGTTTTTTCAGCCGAACAAATCTTTTTGACACGCAGCGCGGACAACACAGGCTACCGAACAAATACTTGGACTGATCTGTGCCTACCGAGCAGAGCAGTGAGGCCGTGGTTACTGGTTTCCCTCGTGAAATCTATGGGCGAGATGAAAGAAACGTAGTGCTGGTAGGCATGGTTTCAACAAGAAAATCATAGCACAAACTTGTCCAGAATCCGGACCATTGTCTTAAAAAAAATCCGGACCATCCTAATCGGCAGCTAAACAATGATCGCCAATGGCATGGCCAGTACATGCTTGCTGGACCATGCAGAGGCACAGGTCAGGAGACTCAGGACAAAGCTCTTGCGCCAGCAACGAATGAAGCATTGTCCTTGCTCCATTACAAAATGAGTAAGTAATGTTCCGACAAGTGATTCTGTGCCGCGCCGCAATCAGGACTGCTTGGAAGGCAGAGAAACGATCAAACCGTGGGTTGATGCAGTGCATATAAGAATCATGAATAATGCAAAAAGAAAACTAAACAAACATAGGAACGATTGCGACTTCCGTATTCAGATAACAAGGGGACCGGCCCTTCGGATAACATCGCCAACACATGAGGGCGTTGAGCTCCTTTCTCTGTTCCTTCCGATCAGCGCGTCCGATGTATCGCCACCAAACGCTGCTGTTGGACTTGGCAAAAAGTGATAACCACCGTGCTTAAACAATTCGAGGAAGGATTGATGCGACGCGATCTGTCGGCTAACGGGTGCGGTATAACCGGGGCAGTGAGGATTAATATGTGTGTCTAGGATCATAGTATATAATACAAATCACCGAGTACGGGTCCCTTGGCTGATTGACGTTGCGAATAGGTGCAGAGCTGATTTAACACGATGAAAGGTCAGGAAAAGGTAAATATCAGACTAGCAGAGTAGCCAGCATCATGGTTTGGTTAACAGTAGTTCGAAGCTGATTAGGTAGGCATAAAGCACCTTAACATTGAACCATTCTAATTTACAACAGGATTACGACATGTTTGGCTTTACATCCGAATAAATATGAGCAATGGGGCCTCTTTCGCTGTTACTTGCGGACACGTTATGCCAGCCCGCTAGGTCGGACCGACGGACTATGGTTGCAGGCCAGCCACCAAGGCCGATTCAGAATGCTCGAATCTCAGCCTGCTGAAAACCATTCGGCAGATCGGCCCGACAGCCCACGCCCACCCAAGTATTCTCTCCTTCGGCCATGTTGACAGTAGTATCTTGGGAAAGGCCCAGTTCCATCTGCAATGCTCGTCGTCGCCAATTCATGCCGAGGCCGCCTTGCGCAGCCGCACGCCCACGCGCGCCTCGTGCCGGTCCATCGTCATTTTTCAATGCGTTCCTGCGGGGACGGGACCAACGAATGGGATCGCGTTGGTGCCAAACGCGGCAGGTGTCCCGCTATCAGCGTCGCGTCCATGTGCCCGCGATGCGTGACGAGCGGCGCCGGGGACGCCTCGGCCCGCGCCGCATATCTCCCGTTTTCTCAGTCCTGTCAGTTGGGAGGAGGAGCGATTGGGACTCGAACTTGGCGGTCCCTCTCCTGATCATGCTCATGCATCGTCCCTTCTGTTTTTGTTATCCCCACCCCAACTCCCCAAGGCTCTCCGGAGGACCGGAGCGAAGCACTACGTCAGAGCCACGTACGTCTCGCGCGCGGGACGCACCGTCGGCAGCCGCCGCGGCACCGGCGGGCGGTGGGGGTGGCCCAAACCATCAATCCCGCTGAACCCACGGGCGGTGTCGGTGGAGGGACAGGCGCTAGTCGGAGTGCATGTTCCGCGTGCCGCTCCTGTGATTCCGGGAGTGGCCGGCAAGTCCGGCGAAACATCAGGTCAGGTCACCACATGATTGACGGCAGCTGCATTTCACGTCAAAGCCAGAGTTGAAACGAGTGTTACCAAACCTCTGGAGCTAGGGACGACCTGACCATCGATCCGACCAAGTTCTGATCAAGTTGCACGTTCGCGCGGACTTTTCGCTCCTCCAGTTGAGTCGATCTCACGGAACGAATTGGAGCCTGCACTGCATGCACGCCGGGGCCGGGGGCAGATCGAGCTTCGATTCCTGTTCGATCACTTCGAAAAGCTAGGCCAGCACAAGCTGAGAGCTGAAGCAATCTTTCCACGGAAACGAGATTAAACGCCGTCCTCTCCTCCTCGGGCTGAATGCTGTTATCCTCGTGCTCTGTGCACGGCACGGGTAATTTACGGGTGGCTCGTTTTTCACACCAACGAGATGAGTAATCTACACATCCCCTTGAGGTAAAACTACTGTTATCCTTCGGCAACATGCACTCGAAATTGGAGTAAAAATCGGCAAAGTAAATGCGTCGCCCGGAATGGTAAGAAACGATCCGCGAAATCTTCGCAGACCGACGAGGACGACGCCGACGACCTCAACGGTCCAATGGCCCCAGCTCTCCATTCCCTGTAGGTCATAAATGCCAAAGAACTGTCTGCGTCATAGCGGTCCCAGCCTCCGTCCGGATTATCCTCTGTTTTGTGTTTCTGTCAAACTTTATCATATTTGATTTTATCTGTTTTTGCATAATTAATATTTTATAATTTAAAATTATTTTTTATTTAAATTAATGTAATGAGTGGTCTATAAATTATATCGTTATTACACAACATTAATTTTATAATAAATAGTTAAAATTAAATATGATAAAATTTGTCATTAAAAAAAAAAGAGGATATCAATCCCCTCCCTCCCGGGATAGCCGAATTCACGGAGTACTCAGAGCCTGGACTTCGGAGACAGATCGGATACCATCATTTGACACTCAATTAGAGTCGTAAAGCCTACAATTAAGTGGTTACGGTATGATTAATGCGAGCACTAACATGCTTGTTCAAAACCTTTAGGCCTCCGCTCCAAAGGAGCCCTTAATTTGTCATGGAGTTGGTCTGAGGGTTACAGGGCCAGCAGCAAGATGGATCTACTCCTAGGGACAAGGACCATTTCCAGTGGCGACTAGTGCACCTCAGCATGTGGGATCGCTGTCTCCTTTACCTGCCCTTCGGGGCACTCTGGCTGAGATCTCAAGGAACCATCTCAACGAATCATGTGAACTCACCCCTCATTTTCTGGCAACTTTCTCCCGTGCTCTCAGCTCTTTCGGTTCGTCCTATTTTGTCCACCTGCATATTCACTTTACTTCAGTTCATTTTCCTTTTAGTACAATTTTCAAGTGACAGCCTATTAGGTGAACAATGTAAAACCACAAAAAATTGATTATCTACATCACGGTATATTTAAGCGGATATGTCTTTTTCTACTTGTTCTTTTGAAAGTAGTAAAAGAATCAGATATGTATTTTCTACATGTTCTTTCATATCGTGGATGCGAGTGGGTTGTACTTACAAAAAATAAATAGTGCTGTAAACATTCAGCCTCGCAATATCTTTCAGATAATAACTTCCTTTTAAGTACTGTTATCGAACAATTTGAGTTTTTGGAATGATACAATTGCAATTATGAATTATTGAAGTCCTTAAAAGCAAAAGATCGCCTTCACTCCTGGTGCTCCGCTCCGCTCCGTACCCTACCCCCACAGCGTAGAGTAACAGTTATTTTCCGTCAACTAGCGCCGAGCTGAGCAACCACTTGTCCCCTTCCAGCTCGCAGATCCCCTGCTTCACTTCACAGCCCGCTGCGCCTGCTCTCGCTCCGCCCACTCCACTCTGCTGATCCGCTCCACTCCGTCTTCTAGAAGAGGAGCATCCCGCTCCCACTCCGCATGGTCACTCCATAACTCGCCACGCTCCCCACCGCGACCACCCCACCGACGCACCGACAGCAATGGCGTTCGGCAGCGGCCTGGGCCTGTACCATGTCCTCGGCGTGGCCAGCTGCGTGGCGCTGGTCTACGTCTCTCTCGGCGAGCTGGGCATCCACCCGCTCTCCTTCTCTCTCCCGTCCGTGCGGGAGTCGTCGCCCTCCTACGCCGCGCCAACGGCGCCTTTCGTCGAGCGGCGCGGCGCGCGGCTGTTCCTGGACGGCCGGCCCTTCTACGTGAACGGGTGGAACTCGTACTGGCTCATGGACCAGGCCGTGGAGATGGGCACCCGGCACCGCGTCTCCCGCATGTTCCGCGACGCCGCCGAGATGGGGCTCACCGTGTGCCGCACCTGGGCGTTCAACGACGGCGCCTACAACGCGCTCCAGCTCGCCCCCGGCCAGTTCGACGAGCGCGTCTTCAAGGTAACCGTGATTGCAGCCACCACTTTAGTAGTTGCCGAAAATGCCGTGCTCCTCGGGCACAGAATACGGCGCTGACGAGGGGCTTCGTACGTGATTTACGCGTAGGCGCTGGACCGGGTGGTGGCGGAGGCCGGACGGCACGGGGTGCGGCTGATCCTGAGCCTGGCCAACAACCTGGAGGCGTTCGGCGGGAAGACGCAGTACGTGAAGTGGGCGTGGGAGGAGGGCGTCGGCCTCTCCTCCTCCAATGACTCCTTCTTCTTCGACCCCGCCATCCGCGACTACTTCAAAGTCTACCTCAAGGTCAGCTGCTTGCCTGGATAGAGGGCTCGCCCTCTCGCAGATTTTAACTTTTGCTCCTACTTTGGCGCTAGCTGCGGCGTTGTTTACTTGTTTACCAGTGGTGACCACGGGATGTGTCGGTGGCAAGCTTTTTTACTGACATGCTTGCTGTTCGGTTGGGTGGGTGCAGACGCTGCTGACCAGGAAGAACCACTTGACAGGGGTGGAGTACAGGGACGACCCCACTATCATGGCGTGGGAGCTGATAAACGAGCCCAGATGCACCACCGACCCGTCCGGCGACACGCTGCAGGTGAGCGCGCGCCTCCTCTAATCCCCGTCATTTATTTTCTTGAATTTGTTTGCGTCGGTGATCGTGATCTATGCGTATACATATGTGCACGTTTGCAAATTGCAATAAATCGTGGTTAATTAACCTGGTGATGGTCAACCTGCATCGATGGAATTACAGCGCTGGATCGAGGAGATGGCGGCGTATGTGAAGTCGTTCGATAAGAAGCATCTGCTCACCGTCGGCTCCGAGGGGTTCTACGGCCCGACGAGCTCCGAGCGCAAGCAGACCGTCAACCCGGGGGAGTGGCACGACAACTATGGCGTGGACTTCATCCGCAACTTCAACGTTTCGAACATCGACTTCGGCTCCATCCATCTCTACCCAGACAAATGGTAAGTTCTGCGTGTAGGATTAAGAGCACCAGCATTTCACGGTCCAAAAGCAGAGCTGAATCGATCGATTGGCCATGGTTTGCTTGTCCAGGCTGCAGCACGCCAAGCTCGACGAGAAGCTCAAATTCGTGACGCGGTGGATCACCGCCCACGAAGAGGACGGGGAGAAGGAGCTGGACAAACCGGTCCTCACCACCGAGTTCGGGCTGTCGCACACCGCGGAGGGCTTCCACCACTCGCACCGTGAAACATTGTACAGGGTCGTCTTCGACACCGTCTACGAGTCGGCCAAGCGCGGCGGCGCCGGGGCCGGCGCCTTCGTCTGGCAGCTCGGCGTGGAGCGCATGGAGGAGTACCTCGACGACTTCGCGATCGTGCCCAGCGAGAGGCCGTCGCTGCAGCGAATGATCAAGGCGCAGTCGTGCAGGCTGGCGAAGCTGAGGCACGGGGAAGAAGGTGGTGGGGAGGCCAGGCGAGCGCTGTCGTCGTGCGCCGGTTTGTCGTAGCCGGGGACACGGACGAATGGTGGAGAGAAGAAAAGCCGTTCGTTTGCCTTGATGAAGTTTGGCTGTGTTGCGCCCAGGTCGAGCTGTTTCGTTTGTTTTTGCCCTCCCAAATCGAGCGAGAGGTGGTGAAGGGTGTCAAAAGTGGTCAGTACGAAATGAATAAGAAAGCGCAGTGAAAAGTGCGCGTGGTTACTGGTTAAGATTCGTTTGTGCGCTACAGACGCCTGCAGGTCCTACCACTGTTTATTTCCCGATGTATTGTACGTATAGATGCCACTGACGACCGACATGTAAAGTCGTCGTCGAGCGGCAGAATCTCAGTAAAATAGTCTTCAAATACTGTATTTCCTGAACATGACACTTTTATATAGCTGTAAGCAGATGGCATGATGCTAAAACGACAGAAAAATAGGGAATTCCCAGATATTCCTTAGCCATATGCATGTGATGTAAACTATCATTTTTCATAATGTGTGTTAGTAGTATTAAACGATCCGACCTGTATGGTAAGATCGCTATTTCAAAGGACAAGTGATTATCATTGCGCCGACAATGGGTCTCACTCTTGAGTCAGAGCTCTAGTGACCACAAGATCTTTTGCACATACAGGTTTGACAATAGACATTGTAAAAGCTATTTCTCCAAATGGACCCGAGAAAATCGATCAAACATACAACTTTCATTCAAAAAATAAATATGCAGTCCCACAAGCGCAAAAATCATGTATGGGGGGACAGGGCAAAAGGAGTTTCATGGAACGCTGTTAACCGCATGGACTCTGCTCAATAGCGGATAATGTCACCCAAAATGCTAAAGAAATGGTCGATATCAATCTTTTCTTTTCCAGCATAAATTGCTTCTGCGCTTCCTCCGGATCTTCCCTGCGCCGCCATCTCAACAAGTGTATATACCTTCTTAAGTGGCATCTGTACCATCAGAACAACCGTAAGAATTAGCACTTCAAGTTTGTGCTATATGATGATAATGAGGAGAGAGCTTTACATCATCCAATGCTTCTGCAGCTGCATCGATATCTCCTTCCCTGAATACGTTGAGATGGTGCAGCACCTGCAAAGATAGGCAAATACGATTCAACAAATAAATGTCTATAGGACCTATCCCATTTGTCACAAAGGGAACATGTTATGCCTGCTAATGTAAAATTGTCTTGTAACACGGCAAAGCAAATACAAGTCTGAATGTTTCATCACCTTCTTAGCATCCTCCTTCTTCAGTTTAGGAACATGGTAGGTCACTGAGAAGACATCACACATACCAATCGACTCTAAAAAGCTAACTTCGCTTGTTGTTCCAATGACAAGCAAATTCTTCCCCTACAATGAATAAAACAAAATAAATGAATAAAGATAAGTATATTTTCCAATCAATATAGAACTCACGTTTCTTATTCCTAAAAGAAACTGATGTAGAACTAGACAAGTCGCCGTATCCAATCAAGTTTCTGTAAGACCCTAAGTATGTCTCTGGACTCCTAAGTATGTCTCTGGACTGCAAGAATGTAATATGCTGATAAGTGGGAAAAAGGCAACAGCAAACCTTTGGAGGGACCCTCTTGAGGAGGACTAAAAGGGTTTGTGAGATTAAGTTTGAGAATCGAGGTCCAATAGCAACGTACTCCAGTAACCTAACATATTGTCCAGAAACAAATTCTGAGTACATGAAAAAAGGAAACTAAAATATGACAGTCTGCTGCATTCCAGGGCTCATGAACTTACCGTTCAATGTCATCAAGAATTATAATGCTTAGCTGAGATTTGTATGCATCCTCAAAAACCTGTACATCAACAGAAAACCAAACAGCAACACTTCATTATGTTCCCACGAAAACAAACTACGTAACTATGAAAAAATCAACTGGATAGACTGTTAAAGGAAAAAAAAAAGAAGCAAAAATACAAACCAGTTACCAGTGATATATGAGATAACTTTTAAAAAAACATAGGGAAAACACATTATATTGTGGGCGCCTAACCTTGCATATCTGTGCACACTTGCTGCTTTCACTGAAACCAATCATTGTCTCCGCTGATATCTGTGAATAATAATGACTATTCAGGCTATATATATACTCTGAGACAGATAAAGAAAAAGGAAATTGAGATGATAAGTTTGGTTTAGTTCTGAAGGAGCAACGAAGAAACTTACAACTTTCACGTAAGCAAAATCACTATCAATGCCAACCGTAGCAGCCATAGCTGATTTACCACTGAAAACAGAAATAAAATAATGTCTCTGCAGATCCAAACAAAGAAGAGGCTAAGGTAGAGCAGAGAGTGCACCTTCCTGCTGGTCCCTCCAAGAGGCAAGTAACAAGAGGGCTACCCCTGCTCACTTTAACTTGCTCCACAAGGAGCATGGCCCTTTGATAAATGTGCTTATGAGGATTGCCACAGTCAACAATACCACGTAACCTACATTTTTAAGACGACCATGTAAGAAATCGCTATGAACAAACTTCTGCATAAGCTCAAGGCCAGAATATTCATAAAATAAACACATGGCTGTCATTTTTTTAGCTGGTTTAAGGAGAAAACATATGTTTTACTGGAATGTTTTCAAGCATGCAAGTGTTTTAAATCATTGAAGCATTTATATCCAGTCATATGCTCTAGAATACTTATGATTTCCTCATATGGTTCCTCAAAAAAATATTCATGGGTAATAACATATGCTGCTTGAGATATCATTCCGAAAAGACTGTCTGATGAGAAAAAAGGAAGAAATGAAAGTGCCATATGGGTAGCTCCCTAACCATTAGTAGAATAGGATTATTCCAAAAATAACATGTAATCAGCCTCAATAAGAAGAATTAAGGCCTTGAGAACATAAAAAATCATGAAGGCAACATTTTAAGTACGCAGTATGTATTTGAGATGTGTGATACTAACCTGCATCTTTCAAGGTTATCAGTAGATGCACCAAATGCAGGAGTAATTTCGTGGAGAGCATTCACAAAGTCATCCATGGTGACCTTAATGCTTTCCTCATCTAAAGGCTTGGTAAGGTCATCCATGCTAATTTGACGGTTCAAGGCATATGATACTGCACTTTTAACAACACCTTCCAACTCTGCTCCGCTGTAGTTCTTAGTTCGTGCAGCTTCATTCAGATTAGCATATGTTATTACAAGTGCTTTGAATCAGTAATTATTTTGTAGATTTCCTATATTCTAATTATGGAAGTCTTTGCACTAGTTAGATAATATCTAATAATGTAATCATATTTACTCTAAAAACTAGGAACATTGATGAAGGAAAAAAGACAGTAAATGCCACTACCGTTTATATTTCTGGCAAATGGAACATTCCCTCTCTTTTGAGAAAATGGCATGTCAATTGAGCAAAAGCAAGAACCTACTGTATTCTGGTATGCTGATTTCTATGAAGGAATATAAATAGAACTGCACAAGGCTTTGGATGGAACATTCCCTCTCTTATGAGAATTTATATGCTTTTCATGTTGCAGGAAAGGAACAGACATACCAAGCTCTTGAAGATTAACATCTGGAGAGAGGAAGGAGTTCTCTTTCATCTTGTTCGTGTGGATTTGAAGAATTTGAAAACGTCCATTTTCATCAGGCAGGTTTATCTCAATATGAACTTCCAATCTTCCAGGCCTGCACATAAAATAACCTTGAGCATTAGATGAAGTTTAACATTCAGTAGTAAATCACTAAATCTTTCTGAAATAGTAAATCGTTCTGACCCTCAAGACCAAACTGCCATTATAACTGAATGCTCGTGCAAAGATTGAGCAGACAATTCACCCCCTCCCTCCCCCCCACCCACACACAAAAGAAAAAAAGGGAAAGAAATGATGGAGATAGCTCACCTCAACAAAGCCTCATCAAGCAAATCCTTCCTGTTTGTCATTCCAATGAGCAAAACATTGTTTAGTGCTTCTACACCGTCTATCTAAAAAGTATAAATTTTGATTATACCTCACTAATCACACATGAAAAATACTCATAAAACCTGTAACTCGGATTCTAAGAAATATACCTTAGTAAGTAACTGATTCACAATGCTGTCATGTACACCTGTACCATCCCTGGTGGAACCTCTAGACTGCACTCTCGGATTTTCAATAAGTTATATACAATTTATCATAATTTCAGAGATAGACGTAACACAGAAAAAAGAAACGCAAACAAATTCTTAAAAATAAAGCTGGTGCTAAACATAGTAAGAATCATTTAGGAAAACAAGATCATGGTTTCCGATAAAATAAAATGAGTTATCAAAAATTATTATCTAACCATGAGTTATTATCCTTCATGTGACAGGTAACATACATAATTTTGAACGGAAGATTATATTCTTAGTAGCAAAAGAAGATGTGCATACAATGTTAGCAACATTATCTTAAGCCCCTCCTGTACTAACCAAGGAGTCTGAAATATTTGGCACTGAGCAATCTATATTGACAAAAATACAATTCGCAATCAAATGTGCCAGGAAAGATTCAATTAAGTATGAAGAGGTGAAACGCAGGTGAGTTACCTTGCAAATCGCATCGATTTCATCAAAGATAATGACATGAAGGTCACTCTCATCACCTGTATTGCAATGAAGTCACACAATCTGAGATGAATAAAATAAATGAGTGTAAGAATAATAGTATAGACAAACTTTTCTTGAGCCACCATACCACGCGCCTTCTGTTCATTCTCGGCATCTGCAAATAGATCTCTTACATTCTTCTCTGTTTCACCAACAAATTTGCTCAGGACCTCAGGCCCATTTACAATCTGACATAAAAAAAAATTTTAAGTTGAGCATATGGATAGGAGCTGAGATCAGACATCACCGCATTAGCTAACTTGAAAAAACCATACTATTAGCAGGGTTTAAAACTATTGTGACAGATACACAATGTGAGAACTTCAAGAGATGGATGCAACAGGAACTAGTTAATTAGGTCATCGAAGCAATGGTAACTACTACATACATAAAAAGGTCAAATGTTTGCAGTTATAACACAAATCTATGAAGATTTTTTCATATAAACTATTGACAGACTAAACTACAACAATCATATTCAGAATATAAACAAGTCGATGTCAATAATAAATCATATAAACTATTGAAAGAAAAAGTTCAAATGCATGACATATTCAGTCAAACAATCCACACCTTGGGGTCCTTTCCATTTAACAATTTTCCAATTTGCCGTGCCATAAGCGTCTTTCCGGTTCCAGGGGGTCCATAAAGCAGTATACCTTTGACATGCTTGATACCCAACCTGCAGTGGGCAAAATTAGTTAATAATTACTTATTTTATGTTAATAATTAAATGTGTTTCAATGTACTAGCTCTTCCAAGATATTTACCTACTAACAACATGAGGTGGAAACACTCGAGAAGCAAAAGCCCTTCGAAAGATGTCTGTGAATTCAGCACTTAATCCACCTATACCCAATTTCTCAAGGTTAAACTCTTTATGCTTGAAAAGCTTGCTGCTAGCAGCTTCTTTTTGGTTTATAATCTGCATGTATGTAAAAAAAATTATAATCCATGTGTACAATGATGCACTATAACTGCATATAGCAAATAATATCTTCAATGCGCTGTGGCTGCAGGCAAACAGAAAGTAACCTTGATTCCTGAATTAGCGGCTGCCTCAAATATGATGTATGTGTCACTCGACAGGAAACCTCTGTCCAGTGGTGTGGAACTTTCTTGGCCCTCTAAAAATGCCTGATTTACAGTGAAGATATAATTTGTTCCACAAAATTCAAAAGTAACCTTTTGCCCAGCAGTCATGACCTAAAAAGAAAACACGGTCATTTAGGATGCATAACTAGAAGAAAATAAGCAGCAGCATCAATTGAATAAGCAATAATACTCCAATTACACATGCAGGAGGTTGTCAATGGTAAATATGAAGAGTTCCTAATGGAATCATGGAAAAAAAAAGCCGTATCAAAAGATATGGTGTACCTGATCGAGGAATCTTTTCCGTAGTTGTTTGGCAAGTAAAACAGCATCCAGCTGCAAATCAAGTTCATGCATATAGTACATTATCAATCAAATATAACAAACACTAGTTCAATCATCTTGAGGAGAGGGTGTACCTGCTCTTGGTTGGCCTTTGCCTTGACATATGATAGCTCTAATGTCAGCAGGGCCAGCTTGAAATCATCAGGAGGAACAAAACTGAGAATAAAATTATCGAAGATAAATGACCGTACAAAGAATCATGAAAATTATAAGTTATGGTGAGTTATTGAAATCTGAACCTGCTGACTGTAACAGAATCGCCAGCTGAAACCTTAGCCTGACGACGCTGGATACCATTCAAGGCAATACGACCACTTGCAATAGCATCATGAGCTGTGTGTCTTTGTTAAGGATCGCATACTTCAGGAGAAAATTGCAATTTGAAATGAATCACAATGCAAGTATTAACTACTCCCTATCAGACTTGTATTCCCAAATGGTACATTCATCATATATCAAGGCCGCCCAAATATATCCTTGTGACAATTTCAAGGGACAGATGTTGAAACCAAACTTTATTGATGCTAAACTCAAAATCTCCTTCTCATAGAACCCCTTAGATATACCTATGCTAACTCCTCCCAAACTATAAGCAATACAGAAATGCGATAAGCAACACAGAAGCCGTCCGCAAGCTAAGTATAACAGGTCACAAAATAACAGATTCGATGATTCAGTCACAGATCGCACGGAAATGACGGAATCCCCTGGAGCATAGTTCAACGAGATCGCAGCGGCAAACTAGCTAATCAGGCAAGCACAAAGCACGCGAGGAAGATCACACGCAGAGAAGGGGCGACGAACCAACCAAACGGCTTGCGAGAAGAGTAAAGGATATCGTAGGGTGAGGACCAGCGCGTCGCCGACGAGGGCGATGGAGCCCGGGAACCGGCGTGTGTCAGCGGCGTTGACGAAGGCGAGGTTGGTGAGGGCGAGCTCCTGGCTCGGCGTGTTCACCACCTCCATCTCGGCTGGCTCGGGCAGCCGGCGAGGAGTGGGATCGCGATGGCCGGCGGGAGATCTCTGTGAGGTGGCACAGGCGAGGAGGGGAGAGGAGGGCCAGGAGGCAGGCGAACACGGACGGACTTCTTCGATCCGAAGGAAGAGCGTAACGGGCCAGCGAATCCAACAACCGTTCTCGGAAGCCCAGAAAGAGCCCAGGACGGCCTGGCGGAGGACTCTTAAGGCCTGTTAAGCTGAATGTTGCGATTACCAAGGACTGCTCGGCCCATTTTCAGGCCGTCTGAGTTTTTTTTTTCAAAGGAAAAACATTTGAAAAACCTATTCCCTTTGGAAAGGAAGAGGTTTTTCATCACTTTATCATGTTTTTCATTCATGAAGCTCTCATTCTTCTAAAGAGAAAAAATAGAGAAAGCGTAGAAAAACATTGCAACAAGTACTACCAATAACAAAGCGACAGCTACCATGTGCAAAATGTCCTGCCGCCTGATCGACTGTCACTTCCGGAAACCCGCCGGCGAATCCAGTTTCCGGGGATATACCAAAACAGCATGCCGCAGGTAGTGCCAAGTCGGAGGAAATCTGCGGACTGCGACGAGGCCGCCGAGCCGTCAGGAGTGTCGGCCATTGCTGCCGTCGCCGCGCACCTCAATCTCAGGCACGTTGGCTTCGACAATTTTTACATGGCCTTCGTCACCGACTCACTACGGTCCCAGAAGAAAAACTTGCACACTAGCCACCGTAGCATGGCAGGCAATTCAAAGAACGGCGTCAGAGTTCTATAGCATCATAATTCAACTGCCACTGGATCGCTGCTTCCCTTTGCTTCTTTTTTTTACTGGTGCCGGTTGTGGTAGATGTTCGAGCTGTCACGCCACATCTCGTAAGCACACTAACATTCACATGAAGCATATGCTCCTTCGTATGCTTTTCTCTGGAAGCATATAAGCTTTTGGTGACGATCTTCTCCTTAATTATTATTTTGCTCCATTTTCATTTTCGTTGTGGTGATACGTAATTGATCAGGCAGTAGTATCTGGCTACGTGGAACACGAGAGATCGGAAGGTTGCTAGTGGGGAGGTACCAATCGTGCCGTGCCAAATCAAGCAGATTCTTCTTCGTTGCAAGCAGCACAGGTGATCGACGTTGAATGTCTCACGTCCACCGTTGGTTTCTCTCTGCGCAGATGCGCTCTAGTAGCTCGCTACACCACAGAATCTCATAATTGGGCGGTTGACTTCCACGACTGCTTTTCCGAAAAGCAGTATCAACCTCACAAGCACCGATCAAGGTTACTCGAAGAGTGTCCGGTGACGACATCACGCCGGGGAAAGAGGATCAGTGACTAACGTCAAGTGCTACTAATGAGAGAAGAGACCCGTATGGTAGATTCTCCAAAAGGCGGCACTGCTTATTGATCAAAAACCTTGCAGTCAGGGG
>BCLF01000029.1:2522571-2538848 GCA_001602275.1 Zoysia japonica | reverse complement strand
GGACAGCGGGGCTCGTCGGAGCGGCGCACCTTGGCCGTGCCGGCGGCTCGGGGAGGAAGAAGCTCCCCGAGCGGGCCAGCCGTTACACTGGGCCGAGCGTGCGCGCGGCCCGACTGCGAGTGGGTTGGGGTGCTGGGCCAGGATGGACCGGGTTGACAGAGATTTTGGGCTTTTTTTTAATACTAAGCAACTCCAAATTCAAAAAATTCAAAAAAAATTGAATTTTTTTATAAATCCGAAAAAAGAAAATTCTACCCAAGCACTAATCAAGATTCAAATTTTAAATTTGAAAATTTTCTTTTTTGAATCTATTCATTATATGAGATTTTTCGTTAAAATAAACTAAAAGAGGGGTGTAAAAATAGAAAATCGCTAGAAAGGTTTGTTATTTAGTTGGAATTTTTTGAGGGTATCACAACAGAACATCACATTTGAAAATGCCATTCAATACATCCTCGTCTAAGTTCACACGCAAGTCCTTGTAGATCGATCGAAACGCAGGGCTTGTTTTGCCCACAACGAACGGGTAAAACTTTGAAAAATGGCGCAAGATCGACATTGTATGACCCTTTCAGGAAGGAGAGTCTTTGTGCTTCCTGTACTAATCCTTGGACCGGTAGTTGGTACGCACATCAAGAAAAAAGTGATATTATTACACATACGGGTTCAACGTACTATAAGACTTTGGAATGGTCTAACAAATATAGCTCATATTACATTCATCAAGTCGGCGCAGCGACTCATATTCAAACATCACACCTACTCGATAACTACTAGCACTCCACAGGCAACACGAGTGAAGGGCGAGACTTCTAATCTTCGTAGTCAGCATCATCCTCTGAACAAACAACAGCAAGGGATGGGATGAGTATAAGCGTACTCACCAAGCCCTAATGGTAAGGAGGGTAAGGTTCACGAAGAACGAAGCAAAGAGAGGCTTGAGGTTGAAGTTTTTGTGGAAAGCAAGTTTTTATGCAGGGGCTTCCTAAAGAAAAAGTCTTTAAACAAGGTGGAAAACAACTTTTTATTATCTTTTAGTAGGGTGGGCCTGAGAAAAGCTTTCACCCCTTCCTCGACACACAGCCAACACTTTCCAAAACACGAGCACCTACACCCACTCACTCGTCAAGAATGATACAGAAATCTAATCGTAGGGTACCCGAATAAATAGCATGCCAATACCATAACAACAGCCTATCCGGAAGGGTTTTACACTCTGCAAAGGTTATACACTATACCCACAGGTTATGCTACTCCTGATGAACAGAGTTGCACAACGCTTACCCCACTACTATATAGGTTTCCACAGATTTCACCCAAGATGTACACAGGGGCTATTCGTCGGGGTATCACCCTCCCGATGACGCGACAGTACATTCTCGAAACCGGATCGTGAGGATTTACCATAGTCACGTCCTTTTCTGGTCCCCTACTACGTCGGGTATTATCAAACCTGAGGCTATATCCGTGGGCTTACGGTCCCATGACGCGGGCAATTACATAGTCGAGAGCCAGGCATTGAGTTATCTCACGCCCTTCTTCTGTCCCTTTGTGCCCTACCGACCTCTTAATGGCTCGATGTGGAATACTTACATAGCAAGGATAAGTCCTGCCCAATATGTACAGGCTCTATGGTTGCACGAAATTGCTAAGTTGAGGACTAACGAACCGGTCTTTATACGGCAAGGATAACGTACTGCCCCACCCCACGACCAAAATTACCCATCTTCACGTAGCACCAGTTGCACTAGTCTTATCCCGTTTTATTTACACAAACTACCAAAACACAGTTTAACACTTTTGTAAATAAATGGTGTACGGTGTGGCGGTGCAAGACACCGCAATTGGGGTCCTAATCATTCTACTAAACAAGGCAACTCTCCGTTCTTTAAAAGTACTTAAAGACGGGAAACCTATGGTTAACAAGGGTGCGTCGCCAACGGCTAACAAGATGGTGAAGTATATTAAATACGGCAAGTAACTGACATTAATATAAATACTTAGAGTCAAGTAGGTATAATACTACACAACGTTTTAACACGGTTTATAAAATAAGCAAACATTACGCTCTATAGGTGCAGCAGTAAAACATGGGTTCAATGTGATTCAAGGGGGGGCGTTAGGACTTGCCTTTAGCGGCGTCCTCAATCTCTTCCTCCTACTCGAGCTCCTCGAGCTCTCCTTCTTCTTCGAGCTCTTCTTCAGCTACAGACAACAAACATATATAAGCCTACTAAAAGAAAGACTACAAAATCTATAAATAAAACAGAAACCAAACAAAAACATGGTGTTTGGATGGTCTGGAATGGTAGTGCTGGTGATAAGGATTCCAACGGTATATTGGTTGTGATGATCGGAGCTAGGATGTGGCGACAAAATTACCGACAAGGCGGCTGTGACAGTTATGCAGAAAGTCGCGTGGACACATGGTTCGGTATGTGTCCACGGCTTCTGGACACCTGCGTGTCCAGAATCAGGGAAAAATCCCGTGGACACGTGGTTCGGCCTGTGTTCACAGCCCCTGGACACACGGATGTCCAGGATTAGGGATTTCTCTGTGGACACAGAGTTCTGTGAGGTGTTCGTGGACACGTGAACATGTGACCTATGATCGTGTCCGTGGACACGTGAACTGTTACGTGTCCGTGGACTGTGACCGTGTCCGTGGACACGTGGATCGTGGCCGTGTCCGTGGACATGTGAATCGTGGCCGTGTCCGTGGACACGTGAATCGTGGTCGTGTCCGTGGACACGTGGACCGTGGCTGTGTCCGTGGACACGTGAATCGTGACGTGTCTGTGACCGTGGACACGGGTTCGTGGCCGTGTCCGTGGACACAAGACCGAGTGTGAATTCTTGGCGTGAACGTGAGCGCGTGTGTGCAGGCCTGGACGCTCTCTGACGCGATCCGAACTCAATCCGGAGCGTTCCGGGCGCTCCGACCTACGCCCACGCGTGTGAGGCGTGGCCAAAGGGGCGTGGGTGTGTGTGAGGGAGGCCTTGGGTGTGCTAGGTGTGGTGGTGGCAGTGGGGTGCTCGCTGTGGCCGGCGGTGAGCCGGAACGGCGGCGGTGGTGGCCTCGAGGGCGCACGAAGCTGCAGCGCCGGGGAGGGGGCGAAGGCCTCAACAGGAGGACTCCTCCTCGGCCGAGGAGCTGCGCACGGGCTCTAGGAGCCTCGTGACGCGCTCAGCTTCCCTTGGAAAGGCTCCTCGACGGCCAGCGGTGTGAGCCGAGCCATGGTCGGCGGCGGCTCTCGAGAAAAGGCCCAACGGCGCATGCGCCGGCCATTTGGCGTGCACAGTAAGTCTCACCTCAGTGTGCTGGTGCTGCAGGAATGTCAGAAAGGGTCAATGGTCGCCGGATTCGAGAGGAATCGGCAATGGCGCACGACAGCTGGCGATGGGGAAGAAAGGGGCGAACTTTGAAAATTGGGGAGCAATGTGGCAAGATGTGGGTGAGAAAGTGACTAGGGAGGCCGACGGCGGCGCGAAGGCGTGCACGGGCAGCGGTGCAGCCTTTTTATAGCTGGCAACTTGGAGTCAGGCCCGACCGGCGCGGCGCGGCAGCGTTCAGGCAAATTCGCGTCGTAATGACGTTGTCGGCCAGCTGGAGTGGTTGTGGGGCAGCTGGCTCATTTCGTGGCGCGCTAAGGGAAGGCCGGGGCATGCGACGGCGTCCTAGTGAGGCCAGCTCGGCGTCGCGGCATCCAAGGTTCGATCGGCGACTCGGGTCATCAAGGCAGCGAGCAATTACGCGATTAGACAGGGCAGGAGTGTTAGCTGGCTTTGACGGCCGTCTACCCGTGCTGTGGAGGATGTGAGGGGTTAATGCAGGCGGTGAAAAGGAGCTTATCGCGGCGGCGCGGCGCTTCCGATGGAGTTCGGTGTCGACGTGGTGCGGCTGAAACACTCTGTCCGAGCGGCACGTAAAAATGAGCGGCGACGGGACGGCGGGCTGACGACATTGAGCTTTGGCCGTTGGACAGCGCCCGGTCGAGTGCTGATGTGGCGTGGCCGGAGCCGTGTCGGCCAAGTGGCGGGTGAGCTTTGTTCGGTGGGGGCGTGCCGAGGACGAAGAGGCAGGGCACGCGTGCGTGGGCTGGGCAGGGAAAAGAGAAGGCCGGCCCAGTTGGGATTTCAGCCCACGCGGGGGAATTTGATTCCCCCCCCCCCCCAAATTTCACTAATTTGCTAAAGCTTAGGAAAAATCCAAATTTCGTATGGCAAACAAATAAACTCCAAAAAGATCAAAAGCGAGAAAACAATAAAAATAAAACACTTGGCAAAATTCAAATTCTAAATTTTGAAATTTGAAATTTTCCTTTTAGCTATGTTGTTTTAGTTTAGTTTCATTTTTAAAAAAACTAGAAAATCTGCGCGGCAATTGCCGCGCTTTTTGTGTATATTTTTGTTGTACATTTCTAGTTGAAGCAGTATATTTTAAATTTATTATTTAATAAATAGAAGTATAGTTGCATTGACATGGATGACAAAGTTACATAAACATATACTCCGGTCTCAAAAAGAAGTTGTCGACATAGTCTTTAAAGCATAAGTGTGACCCTTGTTATCAATAAAATATTTAATAAAAGGTAGCATCGGTATGTTTTTAAGAAAGTATTTTTAAAACAAATTATTTCTAATTTTGTAACTTAATAAATTTAAAATTATTTCTAATTTATATTGGCAATGTTTGATTAAAACATTGCGTTCAAATCTATTGTTTTTCTTAGACCGGAGTTGTAAGCGGAAAAAAGATTGAATAGTTTTTATAGTAATCAAGTAGCATTTTTAGAAGGTAAAACAATTTAATTTATCTAAATATATATTTTTATAACATATAAAGACCTTTAATTATAGCATATACTTACAAGATATAGAAGTAGAATAAATTTATAAAAACTTCTCTTATATCTTTTAGAATAAACATACATGAAAAGCACGGTAATTATCGCGCAGATTTTCTAGTCATGACTTAAATGGGATTAGATTATAGTGCTGAATATGTTTCAACTGCGAGAAGCTTGCATAAAGGTTAAAAAATTCAATTAGACCGTTGTGGTCTATAGCGAATGACGTTCTGAAATGTTCCAATACTTTTTCTGTTCAGTGGAAGACATCATCACAATTTATGTTTTTAAAATACGTAAAATTATAAATCATATTTTAAATAAATAAAAATATAAGAAAATATGTGAATTTTATTTTATTTTATTGAATAAGACAAAATTAACTGTGACAAGATAGCGTGTGGACCTGAAAAAGCTAGGACGATGACATGAACGTTCATGCCTACTCCCACCCAGCAGAAGCAGGCATCTACGTTGACCGAGAAAAAGATTTTTTTCTCTTTTTTAATATCTATCGTTAGATTTTAATTTGATAGTTAATATTTTTTTAGGGTGACATAGCGCAACGAGGTTTGAGATAACGCGCGACGTTTAATATATAAAGATTTTAAAAAAAGCCCTAAAATCTAGATTCGTAGAACAAAATTTTTGAAGACTTATTTTTCTTAGTTTATGAATTTTGAGATATGACAGACATCGATCCTCCCAATACGGCAATAGCCCCGGGCCGGGGCCAATTTACCCAACCCCGCACGTAAAGTCTGTGTGCGTACTCCCCCAGCAGCTGCATGGTCGATGAACCATGTCGCGTAGCGCGAAATCCGGCGGTTGATTTCCACGAACAGCGACGGAGACGCTCTCGTCTCACAGCAGGCCAGCACGAAACAGCGACCTGCGACGAGTACGTACACAGCTGCTTACCGGTGGGCGAAGACTCGGCGACAACGACGTCGCGCGGAGCACGAGTCCACGTAACAGAGCACGACGCGATGACGGGATACAGACAAGGGCGCTCGGCCGTTTGGCCCGAGAATTTGCGCCGGGCAAGATTCCGACGCCCGGCTCGTCCTGGCCTCCCCTCGTTCGGGCTATATATACAGCCTTGACCGGAGTACGATAGCCCATCCCCAAACCGAACCAGATCTCAGCAGTGTCCACACCACATTACTCCGCGCCTCCTCGCGCGAGCTAGCTATTGTTAGCTCCGAAGTTTGGCGCAGCCGCCGCTAGCTCGGACCCTAGCCACGTACAATGTCTCCCACTATGGCCGCCTCGTCGATCTGCGTGTCCGCGGCGATGTCTGGCGCCGCTGCTGGGCGGCCGTCCACTACCTCGGCGGTTCCGGGCCGACTGGCGACCGGCGGCCAGGGGGGCAAGCAGAGCAAGCGCGCCGTGGCGCAGCCACTCTCGGCTAGCGTCGTGACGGAGACGCCTCCGCCACCGGTCATCGCCCCGCCGCCGCCGGCTCGGCCCGTCGCGGACCCATCGCGCCGCAGTGGGGGGCGCGGTGGTGACGGCGGCGGACACACGGCGTGGACGAGCGTCCCGCACGAGAGGTGGGAGGGGGCGCTGGAGGTGGAGGGCGAGCTGCCTCTCTGGCTGGTGGGTGCTAACTGCTAACACTACGCTTCATTAAACTATAACGTAGTCGAATAGCAAGCGATATCTGGATGCATGCACGCTAGCTTTCTTTCGATCTGTCTTTTGATGATTCTTCAACTGACCATAACCTCTTTATTTCCTCTCCCTTCTATAATAGCATCTTTCGGTGTTCTAAGCCAAGGCTAGCCGTGCTTTTTCTCTTCCGAGAATCTGAATCTTTTCCGTTACTTTGATTGAAAGACTGTCCAAACCACGTATTCAACGAGAGAGATGCTGCAGTGTTTGTGAGGCACTGGAGGTACCTTGTCTTTTCGATTAATCTCCGTCGTCGATTTTAAAAAATTAGTATCAGGCTCACAAGCCCATTTTGATACTTTAACTAGGTAACTCTCTATTTTTAGCCGTTAGATCTAATCAAAATGAACAGTGGTGATTAATTTCAAAAAGCATCGTAACATTTCTCATCCAACATAATATCACTTTTCTGAGATCATCTCTATATAATAGGTGCATATCATAATGAAGAACGGAATAAAGAGAGCATAAGTACTTCACCATTTCGCCGTTCAACAAGCATCCTGATTAGTGCAGGAAACGAATATTATTAGTTTCAAAATATAGCCCCTTTTGTCCATCCGTTGAACACGCACCCTTGCTCGTAGTATCCGCCATGAACCGGTATTTAATTATACGCGGCAAACTTCCATTTTATTTAGAAGCATTTAGCTTAACCACATCCATTAGTTTTGATCGAGGAACAAGAAGGCGACAGTGACTTACCCTACGTAAGGCCTAACGAAAAGGCGACGGATATTGGATGGCATCTCGTCACTCACGATGCCTGCGGGGAACAGAACATGAATACCAAGATTATTCTCTGCTGTTTGTATCGTGGCACCGGGCGACAGACGCGCCAAATGGCGTCGCTGTCCTGCGATGATCATTGTGCCGAGATTTGTTGGTCCCGGCAACTTTGAGGAAAAGGCACGCCCAGGCAAGTTGCTGTCCCCTAACTGCAAGTCCCAAATTTTTTTTCTCTTTCCTCAGGGTCCTTTTCGACTCTATGTGCGTGCTACTCTGAAAGTGACTGGGAGAAATGAAGATCAGTGTACGTACTTCCAATAGAACGCGGTTCACGGTTGATTGCAGATTAATATATATTGAGATCGCCTCTATGCACACCAAGGTGTGATTTGTTGTACTTATCGTCGAGCTGATTAGTTAACCCGATCCGATCAGCAAGCGTCGGGTCGTCTAGGATGATGAGCTCATGATAGATGCGAATAATACTCTGTTGCTGAAGAACTTTGGGGTGGATTTGCTGCGGGGCGAGATAGTATAACGGATTGATAACGTCGACTACTCTTTGTTTGCTGCAGGATGGAACGTACCTGAGGAACGGCCCGGGCCTGTGGAACGTCGGCGACTACGGCTTCCGCCACCTCTTCGACGGCTATGCCACGCTCGTGCGCGTTTCGTTCCGCGACGGGCGCGCGGTGGGCGCGCACCGGCAGATCGAGTCGGAGGCGTACAAGACGGCGCGCGCGCACGGCAAGGTGTGCTACCGCGAGTTCTCTGAGGTGCCCAAGCCGGACAGCTTCCTCTCCTACGTGGGCCAGCTCGCGACCCTCTTCTCCGGCTCCTCGCTCACGGACAACTCCAACACGGGCGTCGTCATGCTCGGCGACGGCCGCGTGCTCTGCCTCACGGAGACCGTCAAGGGCTCCATCGTCGTCGACCCGGACACGCTCGACACCGTCGGCAAGTTCGAGTACGAGGACCGGCTCGGCGGGCTCATCCACTCCGCGCACCCGATCGTCACGGACACCGAGTTCTGGACGCTGATCCCGGACCTGATCCGGCCCGGCTACGTGGTCGCGCGGATGGACGCCGGGAGCAACGAGCGGCAGTTCGTCGGACGGGTGGACTGCCGCGGAGGCCCCGCGCCCGGATGGGTGCACTCGTTCCCCGTCACCGAGCACTACGTCCTGGTGCCGGAGATGCCGCTCCGGTACTGCGCCAAGAACCTCCTCCGCGCGGAGCCCACGCCGCTGTACAAGTTCGAGTGGCACCTCGAGTCCGGTAGCTACATGCACGTCATGTGCAAGGCCAGCGGCAAGATTGTAAGTCAGAATCTTATTCGTCGCCGTTGTACAAAATACCATGTTCTCTGGATGGTGGTTACTGAAGAGCTACCTAATTAAGGTGGCGAGCGTGGAGGTGCCGCCGTACGTGACGTTCCACTTCATCAACGCATACGAGGAGCGGGACGAGGAGGGCCGCGTGACGGCGATCATCGCCGACTGCTGCGAGCACAACGCCAACACCTCCATCCTCGACAAGCTCCGCCTGCAAAACCTCCGCTCCTTCACCGGCAAGGACGTGCTTCCAGATGCCAGGTAATTACTAATTCATCAACATGGTAGATCACTTGCATTAATCTCGGCGCACTAAGAATGTACTGCATATAACACTAACAATGGGCTGTGTTTCGAACAAACAGAGTGGGCCGCTTCAGGATACCTCTCGACGGCAGCCCGTTCGGCGAGCTGGAGTCGGCGCTGGACCCCGACGAGCATGGCCGCGGGATGGACATGTGCAGCATCAACCCGGCCCACCTCGGCATGAAGTACCGTTACGCCTACGCCTGCGGCGCGCACCGGCCGTGTAACTTCCCCAACACGCTCACCAAGATCGACCTCGTCGAAAAGACGGCCACGAACTGGTACGAGGAGGGCTCCGTGCCGTCGGAGCCGTTCTTCGTGGCGCGCCCCGGCGCCGTGGAGGAGGACGATGGTTAGTACTTTTTTTTTTAATTGCACACCGGCAGACTCTACATACATGCGCACCACCAATTTGATCGATGTGGCTGACACGCACGTCGCTGTGAAACTTTCCCAGGCGTGGCGATATCGATGGTGAGCGCCAAGGACGGCTCCGCCTACGCGCTGGTGCTGGACGCGTCGACGTTCCAGGAGATCGCGAGGGCCAAGTTCCCGCACGCGATGCCATACGGTTTGCACTGCTGCTGGGTGCCCAGGAACGCGAACGCCTAGGTCGATCGGCTATGTTGCATATGCGTTTTTGGTTCGGAGAATATCACGCCGCAGACGTGGTCCGTGGATGGCGTAGCCACAAAGATGGCGGGGTTTGCAGGCCTTGTGCCTATATAGGGCGATGTAAAGGCAGGTGTCATTCGTCATGTAAAATTACAAGGAAAAATGTATGTACGTACATAGAGCAGCTTCATTTCCCAAATCGCCGGTCATCAGGATTATAGTCGTAGTAATGCACCAGTGTATTGTGTACATACCCTTTGCTCTGTTATCAAGCTCATAGTGTTGTTCAGTGTGCAGTATAGTGTTTCATGGACTTCCAATGCTGTTTTCTCTGCAAAAGCAAGCCTAAACAATTACTTACGACACCACGTTTAGTCGTCTTCGTCTGATGCCCACACATAGGCGGAGGCGGTGGCTGTGGATAAGGATATTTCTGGGCCTAGGTTGGCCTTTAGTGTTTTCCTAGTGGAAAAAAGATTTGCTGGAGACACCGTCCGCAAGAAGCGGCGCTGCAAGCCGAATCGGTTTTCAAGAGCAGCGGCTGGTGTCAGACTCAACCCAAAGTCGCCTCCCTAATCCATGGCTGCCGGTTATCCCCCGACGCTGCTCGCGGTTCCTTCATCACCGTTGTTCTTCTCCACTCCACACCCCAGGCAGCACAGCCTCGGTTCGACGACGGCACACGACCCCGTCCGTTCCGTGAAGGCTGCCGCGTTGGCCGGGGCAGCAGGCTCGGCAGGTGATCGCGGGGAGAAGCTCTCAGCGTGGACCAGCATCCGGCAAGAACGGTGGGAAGGCGATCTGGCTGTCGAAGGGCATCTCCCTCTGGCTGGTATACGGTTTCGCTGATTACTTGATCACTTTATTTCGCTCCTGAAGTCCTGATACCAACGTTGCCATATACTCACTCCTTTTGCAACAGAATGGCACGTACTTAGGGAACGGGGCGGGGGTATGGGAAGTAGGCGGCAGCGCTTTCGACCACCTGTTCGACGGGTACGCCACGCTCGTCCGCGTCTCGTTCCGGCAAGGGCGCGCCACCGGCGAGCACCGGCAGGTCGAGTCGGACGCGTACAGGGCAGCCAAGGCGCGCGGCCGGCCGCTCCACCGCGAGTTCGCGCACTGCCCCAAGCCCGCCAACCTGCTGGATCGCGTGAGGAGTGTCGTCGGGCTCATCGTCACCGGCGCGGTGGTAACGGACAACCCCAACGTCGCGGTGACGCGGCTGGGGGACGGCAGTGTGGTGTGCCTCACCGAGTCCACGAAGAGCACCACCCTGGTAGACCCGGACACGCTTCAAACCATGGGGAAGTTCAGACACACGGACAAGGAGTTCGGTGGCATGCTGCTGCTGTCGGGGCACCCGATCGTGAACGAGTCTGAGTTCCTTACGCTGCTCCCGGATTTTGTCCGGCCGGGCTACGTGCTCGTGAGGATGGAGGCCGGGAGCAGCGAGAGGAAGGTGGTTGGACGGGCGGACTGCCGAGGAGGGCCGACGCCGGGGTGGGCGCACTCGATCGCCGTCACGGAGAAGTTCGTCGTGGTGCCGGAGATGCCGCTCCAGTACTCGATCGGCAGCATGATCAAGTCCGAGCCCGCGCCGTTCTACGCGTTCGACTGGCTCCCGGCGTCCGGTAGCTACATGCACGTCATGTGCAGGCGCACTGGGAAGAAGGTACTGTAATCAAGCATCAGCATTGTAATCCGATTTGTTCGTCCTGGTCCTAGGCCTAGCAGAACAAAATAGTAAATCCATGTGTAGGTAGCGAGCGTCGAGGTGCCTCCGTTCATGGTCTTCCACTTCATCAACGCGTTCGAAGAGAAAGGAGACGACGGGCGGACTGCTGCTGTCATCGTCGACTGCTGCGAGTACTTCGCCGCTCCAACCATTCTTCACGCATTTCTTCTCCGTCGGCTGAGATCGTCAATGAAAAAGGATGACTTTCCCAACAGCAGGTACTGTACGGCGCTAGACTAGCTGGAGGCTGTCGCTGTTTCTTGTCACGTGGTAGTAGGACTTTGAGAGTTTTTTTTTTATGGGAACTTCTTATCGGAATGGGCAGGGTGGGCAGGTGCCGGATACCGCTGGACGGTAGCCCCGTCGGCGAGCTGGCGTCGGTGCTGGGCCCGAAGGAGCATGGCCGGGGCATCGACATGTGCAGCATCAATCCTTGCTGCATTGGCAAGAAGTACCGGTACATCTACGGCTGCGGCGCACACCGGCCATGCCATTACCTCAACGCGCTCACGAAGATCGACCTGATGGCGACGACGGCCAAGACCTGGTACGAGGAAGGCGCCGTGCCGTCGGAGCCTCTCTTCGTGGCCAGGCCAGGAGCGACCGACGAAGATGATGGTCAGTTTATTGGAACCACCCCCGTAGGCGAGGCTTGATTTCGTTTCCATATATAACAGTCTAATTTTGTTTCTGAACCGATTCGTGCAGGAGTTGTCGTGTCGATTGTAAGCGATGTGCATGGCGACGGCTACGTGCTGGTGCTCGACGCGAGGACGTTCCAAGAGATTGCGCGTGCGAGGCTCCCGTATGGTCTGCCATACGGCTTCCATGGTTGCTGGATCCCTGGGAAGGTCTGAAAAAATGAGTTATAGCAAACCATCTTTTTTGTTCATGGAAGGCTGTTTTTCATGGTTGATGTATTCCTTTGGGCTTTGGGATTTTTTGTTTGAAACCTTGGGCTTTGGGATTTCAAGTGATGTTCAGTATAAAATCGGCCCAGAACAGCATTGTGCCCGCCATCATTCCGTTTTGTGCCACACGGCCCATGCTGTAGATTTAGGTGGGCTGGTTTATCAGTAAGCCTGCAGGAATTTACAATTGTATCGAAAAAAGTATGGTTCATTAAAAAAAATCCTCCATTTGAATGAAGGCTTGGGTATAAAAATTGGGACTGAAAACAGAAGGTGAAAAGACCGACGTCCCGGGTTTAGGTAACAGTTTGGATAATAGACTTGAAGAAACGATGCTATTAAACTATGGGTGCTAATAATTCTACCGTTCCTATGAGACACGACTTTTTTTAAATTTTTATCTTTACAACGATCTGACAACTGATTGTGTTTTTTTAAAAAGTATTTTCGATGTTACCCTTCCGTTCCAGAATAAGTGTTTTTTTAGACTTTTAGACAATAACGTTTAACCATTGTCCTAATAAAAAATTGTAAAAAATATTATTTATTTTATTATTAAAAATACTTTAAGTGTGACTTACTTGTTTTTATATTTTTATAAAATTTTGAATAACATGAATAGTCAATTCTAACAGCTAAAAAGGTCATATTTTGAAGGAGGGAGTATTAAATTTCCAAATATCTATAAAGGAAAAAAAAAGCTGACAATAAGGACAGTCCAGATACAGTTCAATCGAGTAGATCACAGTACTCGATGCATACAATATGTTGGACGCAGTAAGAACTGCCAAGCTGCTGCCGTCCACAGAGAAAAAAAAGCGTTCCATAGTGTGATGTCGGCCTGGCGCTTTCGCCAGACCTTGACACTACTAGTCATCCAAATAGTCTATTCACTATGGTCCCGTCAACTTATTTAAGGATTCTCATCCAGGTTTATTAACTTTTAAAAATGTCTATCTAGATTCATTAAGTAAATATCAGGTCCATACCTCTTCATTTTAGTATCTAATACATTCTAACTCTTTTATCTTGTGTATCGTGTCTTATCCTATATTTATGCCTAATGTTCTACAATTAGAGACAATAGATTCTGAAGTGAAATTGATAAAAGATTTGTGAGTGGGGTTACCTTTCTTTGCTGGTGTGATGGTGTTTCAATCTTCCTTGAGCCGACTGGCGCGCCGAGTGACTCTTCGTCAGCTGTTCCGGGACGTCGTTTACTTCTGCGCCGCTCAACTGATTGTGCCTCAAGAATGGCTGCCAGTGCTGCCAAGAGCGTCTGGATCAGCAGTCTTTGCAAGAGTTGAAGTACTAGATATCTTTGGCTCCACGATTATTTTCAGCGCAATCAACACTTCCTTCTTGGTTGTACTCAAAGCTGAAATCAGGTTTCGGCAGAGACATGAAGCCTCCTTGAAGCTATTGGAGTACTAATGAGATCATATACATATCATCGTGACATCACTTTTTATAATTTTAGAAGAGTATATTGAAGTGACGCTTTTGCAATCTAAACTTGAGTCGAGTACGACTCGAATTCAAGTGGGTAAGGATAATATGAACATCATATCCTCTGATGAGTACTTCAATGAAAATAGTCATACACGATGGATTCGAACTGTAAAATAGTACAAACTTGCAATGAAAGCTACAACTTCATATGAAATCCAATTTGGGTGTTTAAGTACATTCTGAAAAGCTTATGAAGTCTACTTTCGAATTGATCTAACCTCACTTTCATATCACATCGAAGTCAGCACCAATTGTCATTCTAAAACAAAAGGTGCTGCGTCACCCTAATTTGGGCCGTTGGCTCGTGTATCAAGTTGAGCCTATTAGAGACGTGTCCTAGGGTTTGAAGACGACCCAGCACCCTCTGGTCATCCTCCACCCTATTTAAAGGTCCTAGCCTCCGCTAGGAACACTTGGATTTTCTTTTGTTATAGTTTACCTCTTATGCAAACTTTCTGATCTTTAGTTGTGTCTAACAACCATCTGTTACACAGTATTTGAGAACCCCACATTTGAGATATTTCAGTTTGCCTATCTTGTTATTGCTTTTTTTTTATTGCTTGTAGAAATTGATCTTTGTGATCAGGTTGATCTTACTGTGCCGACGAGATCAATAAACATTCGGAGTTGGTTCTGTGATTGCTAAGGCGCGCACGACTTGTTTGTTTGTAGTCGGATCGTGAGGGTCGACTCCACCAAATCGATAGTTATCATCTCACCGAAAGATCGTGCCTCTCAACTCCTATTAAGTGGTATTAGCTTCCAGGTTGCTCGGTACGGTTTATCCCCTCTCATTTGTAGTTTCATTCATATTCTTACTGTCCACATAAAAGCCAAAAAAAAAATACTTGATTCATTTCTGCTGTCCTAGATCTTTTGGCTTTTGCATCTTCTTTTTAGGATTTTGCATTGTTGAGTTCGTGCTGCATTGCGTCGGTCAAAGTTGCTGTTTTAACTATATATTTACTTTTGAAATATCTTTTGAAATGCAACAATAGGATCAAACAATAGCATGCACTAACACTAACAATGTTTTGCAAAGTTTTTCTACTTTTGTGATCTATCAACAGGAGCAGCTGATGATGCAAGAGAAGTTGTTGTTGTGGCCTAGCTACATGCTCATCACTTGTTCCAATATAACAACAAAAAATTTTGCTAACCACTGGATCAAGCCGAGGATGGCTTGCTATAAAGAAGGGGAGAATGATGAAATCTTTTCTGCACTGCTTGATCGCATCAAAATACCTCCATGGTCGTCACCTTTCATGATTTCTGGAGGGCACGGTGGAGTGGCGGTTCTCCAATGTGAAATTTGTAACGCTTCGTGTTTCTAAATAAAGAAGACATTTTGTTCAAATTTGAAATTTTCGAACCGAGCTCTAAAACAATTCAAGCAATTCAAACAAGTCAAACAAGTTCTCGACTTCAAATGAGGATTCAAATTTTAAATGCGAGTTCAAAATTTTTCAAATAAATACTGCAAAATAAAATTCTGTTATGAAATATATTGCAAAGAATTGAATTTTAGAAATTTTTTGTAAAATTTTATTCAAAAGGTAAAAGGGCCAAATGAATTTTTCTCCTTCGAATGATTTTCTGTTTTCTAACATTTATAGAATAAAATGTATTTTGATTTTGAACTTAGGCCAAAAATAAAAGTTGTTCCCCTCAAAAGGTTCTAGCTTGCTGCAAAATTTCAAAATTTTTGGAGCTCAGAAAGTAGGTATTTCGAAGCAAAACAGTGAAATCCAGCGGGGCCCGTTTGTCAGCGGAACTGTGCGGTCTTCTCCAACATTGGGCTGCCAGTGCAGCCGTACAGGTGCCGCCGAGCCCTTGAAGCTCATCTGCATGCCCTCCACGAACCTGGACGCGCGCCCTCGCGTGGACACCGCAGCCGCCCGTGTCCACAACTCCCTCGGCCGCATTCCCTCTCACCTCTCTCTCTCTCTCTCTCTCTCTCGGACACCATCTCTCTCTCTCCTCGGCCACCACCACGAGGAGCCCGCTTCCAAGCCGTCTCTGGCCCCAATCCGCATCGAGGAGCTGCGCCTCACCTCTCTCAAGGTCACCCCGAACTCACCAACTCACTCCTCGCACTCAGCTGCAACAAATATTCGTTTTCTCCAAATCAGTCAAGTTCATGGGACCGCCGCCGTCGGACCAAATTAGCGAGCAGCGGTGAGCCTCCTCCCCTTTCACGCACACTCACGGCTCCCTTGTTCCGTTTCGCACACCCTGGACGAGCTCCCAACTGGAAATTGTGAACTGTCTGGTAGGATTTTCAAAGGGGCTGCCGTCATTTCCACCGAAGCTCGAGAAGGCCATCGCGGACAGCTTTCCCCTGGCCTCCTCGATGTCAATAGCATCACCGCCGGACTTCTGCATGCAACGGGGAAGCTCGTGGTGAAGAAGACGCTAAGTTTAATGCACTATAGCCTTCCTGCGACCTCACCGAACCTCATCGGCCGCCGTACGCCGTCGACGACCTCCTTCCGGTGAGGACCCCGCCTAGCCGACCTCCCCCCTCCCCTCCGTGTGGGTCGTTTCAGTACTCGGGCCGTCGCCCGAGGCCGCCGGCAGCCGCCCACTGGCGAGCGTCGCCGCC
>BCLF01000029.1:2488968-2522105 GCA_001602275.1 Zoysia japonica | reverse complement strand
GGCCGCCATGGCGCCTGGGAGCCGAGCTCCCCTCCCGAGATCTTTTGCGGTCACCGCCGGATTCCGTGTGGCCACCTTGTAGCCCAGCGTGTGGCCGCCCGAATGGGCCAGGTCCGTTGCGGCCCACTAGATGGCCAGGCCCAACAGGCTGGATTTTTAATTATTTCGCGAAATGATTTATTCAATTGCTAGAAAATGCTTTCAAGTTATAAAATTCATAGAAAATTTAACCTAACCCGGAAAATTGTGAAATAAATTTTGTTTGGATCCTCTCATCTAGAAATATATTCTGAAGCTAACAAATTTTCATTTTATGCACAAAATTAATTTAATCATTTCAGATCACTAAATACTTCATTAATGCATTATCATTATTTCTTGACATGATAAAATATTGAAAAAATCACTTTCTTGTCTATTTAATTAAACGGTTTTTGGTTCTGCAAAGTTTCATATTTATCTTCACCAAAAATAATTTTGTAAAGGTTATATCTTGTTTAAACACTATTTAATTCATTTTAAATTCATTTGATTTTAATAAATCCTAGAAAATATACTCTTCTATTTAATTAGTTAAAACTTATGTTTTAAAAAAAGTTTCATATTTAATTCCTTCAAAATAATTTCATTAATTGTTTATTTTGTTTAAATGGTATCTAAATCATTATAAATCTATTTGATTTAAATAAATCTTGAAATTTTCTCAAAAATTTATTTAAAACATCTCTGATTTTATGAGCCACTTAAAGTGGGTTTTGTATTTTCAAAAATCATATTAAAGAAGTTTTGTAACCAAATTTACTAGTCTTTATTTTTGAAAATAAGAAACCATCATCGCATGTGAGTTAAACTCAAATTTTTGACATTTAAAATTAGCATAATTCAGTGCTTTGCATATCATGTCATGTATAGGACCCGCTCTAACTGAGGAGGAGTTCGACTACGTCCCGTTCGCCGAGGAAACTAACTTTGAGCAAAGCCCAGGCAAGCCCCGGTGCATTATCCTGTTTTCAAATTATTTACTTTTATCACTCCAGATGGTTAGTTTGTAATGTGCACTAGGTGATAGGAGTTGATTAAAACCGTAGTTACATTTATAGAATCTTATCTTGGGCTAGTATTTTGGTACAGGTAACTCGATGTAGAGCTAAGCTAATAATTCTGGTAATGGTAGAAGTAGGTGCAGGACGGATCACTTTGTCATATGGAATAAATTGGAGACCGGACGAGAAAGTAGGTGTAGCACGGCATGTGTCTATTGCAGATGCATGGCCAATGTGTTGTAGCCCTGTTTGTGTCGATTAAAGACCGTTCATTGTCGGTCCTGTCGAGCAAGTTTAAATAGTACTGATTACATACTGGATCTATGGGTCCCAGGAAACTGATGTAGCCCAATGCGCGTAGTGACTGGACGTAACCGAACCTCTCTTCTGGTGATGATAAAAGAGAGAGCTTTGGGGCTAACCATAGATAGACTCGGTGTGGTTATCGCATGGAGGACCACTGCTCGGGAGAGGTGAGCATCAGATCAGTACTATGTATCATTGGTGTGAAAGGTTGCCATGTACGGCTTCTGAGAAGCGTGTACATGTCGTGTAATCAGGTTTCTCCAGCCGGATGTAAATCGATTCGAATCGCTGCCCCTCAAAGTAACAAGTACCACTTGTCTGTGTCACATCGTAGTAAGGAGTTAATCAATATGGAATATGATTATGTTTGATTTCTCATAAACTTCTTGACATTTTTGTATGATATAGTTTTAGTGCAAATTAAATTTATCATTTCATAACTTAATATGCCGCTAAAACATGAAAGTAAGGGTTCACTCATAGTGCTATTTTTACAAACAGCTATCCCATGTGAGTCAGCCTTATCATATCTTTTGGAGTTGGTTGTAGTTGGCTATGTTGACGGGTAAAACTTGCTGAGCATTTGAATGCTCAGGGCTTGGCTCTTTGTTGTTTTTGTTGCAAATGTGTTTCTCTCTCCCTCTACAATTCCAATGGAAGACCTGCTCGCCGCATTGTGATGTTGGTGTGCGCTGCTAAAAGGTGCATCGTATAGGCTCGATGCATTCTTTGCTTAGACTTCAGGATTCCCTGTTAGTTATTTCAGGTTGTCGCTTCCGCGCCTTTAAAATCTTTGTTTCATAAATTTAATCAACAGTTTGTTTTATATTTTATCGTGCTTGAGTTGTACTGTTGGTCTTCGCTTCACCGAGTGACACTCGATAAGATATTGTGGTCGATGGATTGTCTCTTCTGAGGGGTGGTCTGTCACAAGTCGAGGATGACTCTCAATGAAGCGAGGGAGGATGATGAGATCACATACATACCGCCGTGGCCTTCACCTTTTGAGATTTCTAGAGGGCATCATGGCATGGTTGGTTTTTTAAACTGTGCCTAAGTCGAGGATGATTCCAAATCAAGTAGAGGAGAATGATGAGATCACATACATACCTCCGTGGCCTCCACCTTTTATGATTTTAGGAGGGCATATTGGAGTAGCGCGTTTGCAATCTGAACTTGAGTCGAGGATGACTCTAATTCAAGTGAGTGAGGATGATGTGGACATCATATACTCTGATGAGGACTTCAAAGGAAATAGTCACCCACGGTGGATTTGGACTGCAAAACAGTACAAACTTGCAATGAAAGCCACAACTTCATATGAAATCCAATTTGAGTGTTTAAGTACATTCTGAAAAACTCATGAAGTCTACTTTCGAATGGATCCAAACTCACCTTCATATCACATCGAAGTCAGGACCAATCATCATTCTAAAATAGAAGGTGCTGCGTCACCCCAACTTGGACCGTTGGTCCGTGTATCAAGTTGAGCCCATTAGGGGTGCATCCTAGGGTTTGAGGACGACCCCAACACCCCCTGGTCGTCCTCCACCCTATTTAAAGGTCCCAGCCGCCACCAGGAACACTTGTGTTTTCTTTTGTTATTGTTTAGCTCTTATGTAAATTTTTGATCTTTAGTTGTGTCCAACGACCACTTATTAAATAGCTTTTGAGAACCTCACCTTTGAGAGATTTCAGTTTGCCTATCTTGTTTTTGCTTGTTCTTTGATTGCTTGCAAGAATTGATCTTTGTGATCAGGTTGATCTTGTTGTGCCGGTGAGGTCAATAACCATTCGGAGTTGGTTCTGTGATTGCTAAGACGCACATGACCTGTTTATTTGTAGTCGGATCGTGAGGGTCGACTCCACCAAATCGATAGTTATCACCTCACCGAAAGATCGAGCGCCCCTCAACTCCTATCAAGTACACACCGGAGAAACACCAAGTGTAACTTGTTTACTTTTCGGTGCTCCCCCAGAAACACACTGACCAGCTGCTTCTTGCTAATTAGAGACTTCTATAGTATTGTGCTAATTTTGTGCTCCCCCATGATGATCAGCATCCATGTCATCTTCATTTGCCTCATCACCTCCATTGTCATAATTCTCCCTTGAATACGCTGTTGAGTGATGGTAGGAATCGATGACGATGTCTACCTGGTCACAGCAGTGTTGTGGTGCAACTGTGATAGAGAGGGATATTGGTTGTCGGTAGTAGCTAAAAAGGTAGTAAAAAAATGAACAACTACATCTTAGCTGGGCAGGACAACCTCATTGATACACTATACACTAGGTTTTGAGCTTTGTGGTTGGCATGCTGAGAGAGATCTTTTTTTTTTGCACATCGGTCGGACAACCTCAGTGATACACTCTACACTAAAAACGCTAGAAAGATGGGGTGTGGACTTAAGCTTAGCAATATACTCTCTCTATTTTTAAATTAATGTCGTCGTTGATTTCTAATATTAAGACTATTTGTCTTATTAAAAAGTATTAAAAATATCATGTATAGTTTGTTATAATTTATTTTATCTTTAAGATTATTTGAATCACAACATATAATTTTTTATATTTGAATTATTTTTTTAATAAGACGAATTATCAAAGTTGATGTTAGAAGTTAGGTTTCAAATGAAAATTGATGGATCTGGATGAGAATCTCAAATAGTTAAAGGAGCCACGGTAAGTTTCACTCTATAAATATAGAGTGAAATGCATGGGCAGCCCCTAAACTATTTCCCTCTTCTCATCTGGGTCTCTAAACTTTTATTTTGCATTATTGCCTCCCTAATCTATTTAATTGTGTCATCTAGGTCCAACTGAGCTCCAGGTCGCTGCATCCATTAACGTGGCGTGCCAACTCAGATTGATTAGCACAAGGGCACTTGGATATATGCAGCAGAGTCCCTGACTTTTCCCTCATTCTAACAACATATACCATCTCTTCATTTGCTCTTCGACTATAGGAAGGGAGATGGAGGCGGAGTGATCTTCGACGACGAGAGGTGGGGCTAGGCGTTGAGGCAGAGAAAAATCGGTGGCAAATCAAGCTTCCAGGAGGCGGGGTTGGGTGCACAAGATGGTGGCGACCTTGCAGCCTCCAGGCGGACCCCCACCCATATACTATGAGTACTTCAAACCCTTGGCCAAGATGGAGGATAACCCATAGTGTAGCATCTCTATTCGATTCTAGATGGATGAGTAGTTGGTGGAGGATGAAAGCACGTGGATTTTTACGGCTAGGATTAGGGTTCTTTATGAAATTGATTGTGATTTTGGCTTTTCTTGATTTCAGGGAAAAATTTTGAACATGGATTTCATATTGTAGGCACTGGGGGTGATGAGTTCGCAGTAGAAGTGCATCATAGTGGTTTCTTTGTTGGTCATAGTGAGCTGCGCTCATATGTTGATGAAAAGGTGGACTGGTTTGATTATTGTGAGATAGATACATGGTCTCCACTGTGGTTTGATGATTTTGCTGTGAAGCTTGGTTATAAGACAGATCCGGCTTTGAAGATGTATTGGTTGTTGCCTAGGAAATCTATTGCAGATGGTCTGCATGTTGTTATCTTAGATTTTGACATGAGTATCATGGTTTCAGTAATAGAAAGGATGAAGAACTTTCTGGTTTACTGTGATCATGAATACAACATTGCAAATTTGAACTGGGATGATATACAGCAAGATAAAACTACGGAAGCTGAGTCTGATACTGAGGATAGTGTTGATGATCTAGATTTCATAGATAGTGACTATGAGTTAGATGCTGACGATGATGATATGTTTCTGGATAATGTTGATGAGGATGTGACAGATCAAGGTGTTGGTTCAGGGAATAATACCAGAAAAGGGAAGAAGGTAGCAGGTAGCAGAGGAAAGGCTCAGCAAGGTATTACGCTAGCTGTTGTTAGTGATGATGGAGAAGTTTCCACAGATGAAGAAGGTTTGCAACTACTTGTTTCAGATGATGAAGTACCTAATAGGATGAGATTCAAGTCGTTTAGGCCAGAGGACATGGACAATCCAACGTTCAAAGTGGGTCAACTATTTCAAACAGTCCAAATGTTGAGGGATGCCATAACAGAATATAGTTTGAAAAATAGAGTAAATATCAAGACGCCAAGAAATGATAAGAAAAGAACAAGGGCTCATTGTGCAGATGGATGTCCATGGTCCTTATATGCATCTGAGGATAGCAGGGTGAAGTGTTTCATGGTGAAGACATACTTTAAAAAACATAGTTGCCAAAAGGAGTGGACTCTTAAGAAATGCACCTCAAAATGGCTTGCAGAAAAATACATGGACTCTTTTGGAGCTCATGATAAGATGACCCTTAGAAACTTTGCTAAGAATGTTCAGAAGGATTGGAATTTGACACCCTCAAGGAGCAAGCTTAGCAAGGCTAAAAGATTGGCCATGAAGGAGATATATGGTGATGAGGTCAGGCAGTATAACCAGTTGTGGGACTATGCCAATGAATTGAGGAGGTCAAACCCTAGGTCTTTTTTCTATCTAAACCTCAGTGATGGTTGCTTCAGTACATTGTACATGTCACTTGATGCCTTTAAAAGAGGATTCCTAAAGGGATGTAGGCCACTCATTTGTTTGGATGGCTGTCACATCAAGACCAAATTTGGAGGAAATTTGCTGGCTGCTGTAGGGATTGATCCAAATGATTGCATTTTCCCTATTGCAATGGTTGTGGTGGAGGTTGAATCACTACAAACATGGAAGTGGTTTCTGCAAACGTTGAAGGAAGATTTAGGTATTGATAACACCTATCCGTGGACTATCATGACAGATAAGCAGAAGGTAAATATTTTACTGTGCTCAGACAATTGATTAATTTCTTTGTCTCATGTATAACGAGTTGTGCTAATAAATATCTTTGTCATATGTAGGGTCTCATACCAGCTGTGCAACAGATGTTCCCAGAGTCAGAACATAAGTTCTATATTATGCATCTTTACTACAATTTTCAACAGCACTTCAAAGGAAAGAATCTGAAAAATCAATTGTGGGCATGTGCTAGATCAAGTTCTGTTATTGAGTGGAATATAAACATGGAAAAGATGAAAGCTCTGAACATAAGTGCATATGAATGGCTAGAGAAGATGTCACCTAATACATGGTTTTGCGTGATCAGATTGATCTTGCTGTGTCGGCGAGGTCAATAACCATTCGGAGTTAGTTCTGTGATTGCTAAGGCGCATACGACCTGTTCGTTTATAGTCCGATCATGAGGGTCGACCCCACCAAATCGATAGTTATCATCTCACCGAAAAATCAGGCACCTCAAGTCTTATATCTACAAGCAAAAGGAGGTAGAAAGCTTCCAAGGAATATGCCCCAAAATTAGGAAAAATGTGCTAAAAAATGCAGAGTTTGCGAATATATGCTATGTGTTACCGGCAGGGAAGGGAATCTTTGAAGTGCACGAAAGAGACTCTCAATACCAACTCGATATTACAATTAACCAGTGTTCTTGCAAAAGGTGGGATCTCACTGGCATACCTTGCAACCATGCCATCGCATGCTTGAGGCATGAGAGGATCCCATCTGAATCTGTCCTGTCTTTCTGCTACTCACTGGAGTGCTATAACAGAGCATATGCAAACAACAAATGGCCATGCAAAGATATCACTGAATGGGAGAATATGAATGGGCCAGAAGTACTAACACCAGTATACGAAAAGAGAGTTGGGCGCCCACCAAAATCAAGGAGGAAGCAACCTCATGAAGTTCAAGGTAAGCATGGGCGAAAGATGTCTAAGCATGGGGTGCAGATGCGTTGCAGTTTGTGCAGGAGTTCTCAGCACAATGCTGCCACATGTGAGTTGAAGAAGGCTTGCGTGGCAAAGACTGTGACTGTCAGGAAACCATTAGTTCCCTTTGTTGATAAAGATGAAACTATCATTAATCAGGTTAGTGCAGTATTACAGTTTTCTTCTGTGTCACATTATGATCCCTTGATGTTGTCGACTTCTTGTTGTAGGATGTGTTAGAGCATGATCATGAAGATCTGCAATTGTTTTCACAAGACAGCAGCACAATGCTCTCTCAGATGCTTGCAGAAGTGAGTTCCAGCGCCACTACTCTTAAACAACTAGTGCTGATAACTTGGCTAACATTCTTATTCTTGTAATCAACACAGGCTTCTAGGATGGAAACAATTGTAGAACCATTGCCTTACTCTGCCTTCATCCAATCCAACCAACCAACAGCAAGGCCTGTGCCACCTACAACTGCAACCAAAAAGGAAAACGAAGGATGGGAAAACACAAGTGTGGAACAACAAAAAAGTATGAAGCTGCTAATGCCAAGAAGAAGTTTGCTCCAAGCAAACGTGGGAGGGCATGAGTTCGGTGGAAATGATGATAGTCGTCTCATCTTTTGCGTAGCCGATACAGTTGGTTTTTGTGCAGCCGGTATAGTTGGTTTTTGTGTAGCTGGTATAGTTGATTTTTGTGCACGTGTGATGTAATGGCTTTAATTGAATTGCTATGCGTCACTGGTTAATGGCATGTAATATTAGCACCAAAACTATCATGAATGCTAATTGTTGGCCAATAGTACTTATGTTTTACAACATGTTTGTTATTTGATATATGTTATGTTTAGAACATATCCATATTCCGTATCTATTATGCAAAGTGTTCAAGGAAAGAAAAGGACTAAAAATGTACATTATGAATTTCAAGTAAATATCATTTATACAAGGGTGTCATTGCAAAAACTACTCTTCTCTAGGCGCCAAAGCTCCCGCCAAAACCAAGCTGGCATGCCACGTCAACAGATGCAGTGAGCTGGAGCTCATTTGGACCTAGATGGCACATTTAAATAGATTAGAGAGGTAATAATGCAAAATAAAAATTTAAGGACCTAAATGAGAAGAGGGGAATAGTTTAGGGGTGCCTATGCATTTCACTCATAAATATATATGCAGGCACCATGGCTAACATATGCTTAACGCCGCAGGTAGAGAGCAGCTAAGCAACCATCTATCTTCTGACACGATTCGAAAATTAGATAGCGCAGCAGCTGCCTGACACAAAGCATGGCGGCCTATCTCCCCACGCTCTGCACCTCTCCCAGTTCGTTCTTCTTGTTCGCTTCCAATCGCAGCAGAAGGCAGACGGAGAATCTCGGCTTGGCACCGGCACGCCGTCGTAACCGCCCTACCCGTACAGTGAAGGCGGCCGAGCTGGTGGAGGCCGCAGGGGATTGCGGCACTAAGCTCTCTGCATGGACCAGCGTCCAGCAAGAACGGTGGGAAGGCGACTTGGCCGTCGACGGACACCTTCCTGCTTGGCTGGTACTCCGCATCTGCATCCTTTAATTTGCGGCCTGCACTGCTGCTGGAGCTGATCTCACCATTAGTTGCATGCTAACAAGTGCGTGACTGTGCTATACAGAATGGCACGTACCTTAGGAACGGGCCGGGGCTGTGGGACGTCGGCGACCACGCGTTCCACCACCTGTTCGACGGCTACGCCACGCTCGTCCGCGTCTCCTTCCTGCACGGGCGCGCCACTGGCGCGCATCGGCAGATCGAGTCGGAGGCGTACGTTTCCGCCAAAGCGAGCGGCTGCCCCATCCTGCGCGAGTTCTCGCAGTGCCCCAAGCCCGGGAACCTGTTGGACCGCGTGAGCAACGTCGTCGGCCTCATCAGCGGCGCGGCGCTCACGGACAACCCCAACAGCGCCGTGCTGCCGCTCGGCGACGGCCGGGTGGTGTGCCTCACGGAGACCACCAAGAGCTCCGTCCTCATCGACCCGCATACGCTCGACACGATTGGGAGGTTCGAGTACGAGGACACGCTCGGCGGCATGATACAGTCCGCGCACCCGATCGTGACGGAGTCCGAGTTCCTGACGGTGCTCCCGGACCTCGCCCGGCCAGGCCACCTGGTCGTTACCATGGCAGCCGGGAGCAACGAGAGGAAGGTGATTGGAAGAGTGAATTGCCGCGGCGGGCCGACGCCGGGCTGGATGCACTCGTTCGCCGTCACGGAGAACTACGTCGTCGTGCCAGAGATGCCGCTCCGGTACTCGGCTAGCAGCTTGATCAAGTCCGAGCCGGCGCCGTTCTACGCCTTCGAGTGGCTCCCGGCGTCCGGCAGCTACATGCATATCATGTGCAGATCCACCGGAAAGACGGTAAGATGTCAACGTCTGTGTCATGTCTCGAAGCGAAATTTCTCCTAGGCGCGCTGACTTTTCGTCTCCTGTGTAGGTGGCGAGCGTCGAGGTGCCGCCGTTCATGGCAATCCACTTCATCAATGCTTATGAGGAAACCCGCGAGGACGGGAAGGCCGCCGCAGTCATCGTCGACTGCTGCGAGCACTACGGCGATCCTGCCATCATAGAGACTCTTGTTCTGCACAGGCTGAGATCGTTCGGGGACAAGGACGTCTTGCCTAACGCCAGGTATGAGATTAGCGCATGCACGCCAAGTCAGTTCCATTCCATTGATCCTGTTCTTGTGTTGTTGCTGGGTGCATCGGCAGGGTTGGCCGGTTCAAGATACCGATGGATGGCAGTCCGTTTGGCGAGCTCACGACGGCGCTGGATCCTGAGGAGCACGGCCGAGGAATGGACATGTGTAGCATCAACCCGGCCTTCCTCGGCAAGAAGTACCGGTACGCCTATGCCTGCGGGGCGCGCCGGCCTTGCAACTTCCCCAACATGATCACCAAGATCGACTTGGTGGAGAAGACAGCAAAGAACTGGCACGAGGAGGGCGCCGTGCCATCAGAGCCATTCTTCGTGGCCAGGCCGGGAGGAACTAATGAAGATGATGGTCAGTTTATTTCTTTGATCAGTTCGTGATCACATTTAAAATTTCTTTTTCTTTTTCAAACTTCATGCAAGATAAAAGGAATCAACAAGTTTTTCTTATCTGGCTTAAATGGTACAGGTGTTATCATATCTATTGTTAGCACCATGGATGGCAACGGCTATGCGCTCGTGCTGGATGCGAGGACATTCGAAGAGATGGCGCGCGTGAGGTTTCCCTATGGGCTGCCCTACGGGTTTCACGGTTGCTGGATACCTAAGAAGATTTGAAAAAAAAAAAATCATTCTGACGTCGCTCATAGTAGCGCTCATATAGTAATAGTATTTTCTTCATTTTGTATCCAATCAGGTGTGTAGCTTCAGTCACTATTACATTTTCATGTGACGAACCGTTATAGTTTTAAATAAATGTATTGCTAGGAAAATTTTCTAAAATTCCATTGCCTGGTGGGGTAACTCCTATGCCGGGGCACGTCCACAAACCACGCTGGGTCGTACCCTGCCGCTTACTTCCATTCCATTGTGTGACGTGAAGCTCTGGTAACTGGTTTGAACATTTGTTCCCCACTTTAGCTAGTGCACAATACAACGGGGTGCTCCACAAAACTATCAGCAGCTCCAAAACCAGCCAGCTCACGCAGTGAGCCATCTTCCTATCGCCTTGGGACACGTGAAGATCAGCAACTTGCTCAATATGGATTTGTTGTGACCTGAGCTGATCTGAGCTCCACGAAAGAATTCTTTTAATCAACCGAGAGGCCCCTGCACCACTGAGTGGTTCTCGATCCTGACACGTTAAAGAAGCAAAGACATGACTTTATTTGTACACAACTCAATCAGGTTACATCAGTGTTACATCGTGGCATGCCCCCACCTGTGAAATGGAATCTCTCTTGTCCGAGACGATGAAATTCTCACTTACTAATAATACACTTTTAAATTTTTAATACATTTATATCTCTATTTTCTTATCTTTGTTTTCAATACATCTTAACTTTTTTTTTACCCTTTTTAATCTTACGTGACCACACTTATTTTGAAATAAAATAACAGGAGCACTGCCTTTCATTAAGATAAGAAGGAGAAAACAGCGGTACAATCCAAGTGGCAACAGGCCACCAAGGAAAAACAATTAACAATCACGCCAAGCTAAGAAATCGATCTCCTACGGAGCAAGAGCAGCGACACTATGAAATGAGTTTTCTCTGAATTCAAATATACGAAGGTTTCTTTCTTTCCAGATCAACCACCAGAAGGTAAATAAAATCCCAGCCAACCGCCTCTTTTCTTTAGCTGTGCCAACTTCTGTAATAAAGCTGTACCACTGCCGAACACCTTCCATGTTGAAAATTTTAAGATGGTCTGCTTCTGTGAAGTTACACTGTGAAAGTAGATGATTTGCTGTTTCCTCCATGCAATAACAAAGAGGGCAAGTAGCTTCATCAGCCCATTTTTTTTTATCAGATTATCTTCTGTCAGAGCTTTACCATGTAGCACTAACCAAGCAAAAAACCTGCCATTGGCAGTTAATTTGCAAAGTTATGATAACAAGGAATAGAGGAAGTAGCACGCAACAGTCGTGGATCGATGGAGCATACCACGATGCCTCTGTCGTTTATGCATTCATATTTCCCATTTCAATACAAGCAATAAAAAAAAAGATTATGGGCTGCTTGGATTGATGCGAGTGCAGCTCTGTCAAAAGTTGGTGTTGCCCACGCACGCCAACACACATTTGGCGGTCGTTTGGACTGGTTCTAAAAATTGGTTAGCCAACATACGGAAACAGTTCTGTAGTTATTTTTCTTACCAACGTCACGGCGAGATGAGGGCGCCAAATTCGGCCGCCAACGCGCCGGCGCGTGCGGGCGCACCAAGATTTGGCAACCTGCGTGCTGTCCACATCCAAACGTGCCCTGTCAGAAGCGACACTAGGCCATCCCGAGAAAGATGAGTCGCCATAAACGCCAAGACTCCTGTCGCTAACAATCAACAGGGTGGTGCGAACCCATAGATGATGTCGTTAAGCCGAGTACTCCGCGAGAGGTGGCCAACATTTCATCCACGTGACACCGCGTCGATTGTCCTTATCAGAACACGTTAAATGTGCCTAACGATAACGCTACTCTTTTGGAATAGATGATTTTTTTCTTATTTTCCACCATTTTCCTGTGAAGTGAGAGAGAGAGGGGGATTCAGAGACACTACTTGTCAAGTCATTTTCTGAAAACGCACTTAGGACAGAGCAGAACATTCAATCATGCAACAGTATCCACCGGTCTCTACTGGTCCGGCTCCGGCTGGCCATCGACGCCCGCTCATGTCACCCTCTCTCAGCCCCACTCCCCGCTACCTTGTCATCCACACGTTCGTCAAGCACACCATACTGCTCACAAAATGTGTCAATGTGCGTGCATCCCGTCGTGCGTGCATCCGATCCTTTTTCGTTGCGCGACAATTGCAAAATCGGATCTCTTTTAACTTCAATTTTAAAAATATATTTTTTTCAAACTTTGCAAAATTAGAACTTTTTTTTTTAAATCTGGATGAATGAACAAGCGCATATTGTGTTAGAAGCACTTAACGGTGTTAAATCCCATATAAAATAACATTCATACCCTTTGCAAGAACGGACCTCTTTTATATCAAACATATAAAAATTTACCTCTATTTTGAGTATTATGAATGTTAAATTGAAAATTAGATATCTAAATATTTCGTAGCATAATGTAAATGATTTAGAATATACTTTTATTGAATAAAAAAATTAACTTAATTTTTTAAATAAAAATTGGCAGCATTTCACCTATTATTTTTACAAAATCAAAGAACAATCAACAATCACATACTCCTTTCGTCCTGAAAAGAGTGACGTGTTGGAATTCAAACCGAAGAAACACTGTGAAAGGGAAAAGACTATGCCCTCATGACAAAAACGAAGCGCGACGAAGGCTCGCCAGCGGGGCGGGGTCATTCGGACATCGTCGGCAGGCAGGATGGCCCGTGGGTGGAGGCGGAGCCCGTCGGCCGCGGATGGAGGGGTGGAGCCTGTCGGCCACGGATGGAGGGGTGGAGCCCGTCGGCCGCGGGGCAGGAGCGGAGCTCATCGGTGCAGGGACGACCTCTAAGTGGAGCTCCGTCGTCGAGAGACGGGGGCAACGCTGGTCGACGGAAGGGAAGGGCGACGACCTTGAAGCGTGGGAGAGCTCGATGGCCACCCCCAGGAATCCCCATCTGGCCGCCGCCGCCATGCCTGGGGTGCAGGGAGGGGCGGAGCTTGAGGGAGGAGGAAGGGGCGGATATCGCCGACGGGGCAGGGCGCTGCCAGGCCTGACTTGCGCCTGCGCCCGCGAGAAGCTGGCCTATCGCCGCGCCCCCCAACCCGTGCCCGTGCGACGGCCGCGCCGCGCGATACCGCCCAGCGGCGCTCGAGCGACGGCCGCGCCCACGCACGAGACGTCGGCGCCCGCCCGAGCCCGTGCACGGCCACGCGAAGCCTTTGCCGCCTGCGCCCATGCGAATCCTCCGGCACGCATCTCTCCCCCACGTCCACCGCCACTCGCCGACGTCCGCCGCCACTAGGTTTCGAACCAGAGAGAGAAAGAAGAGAGTTGGTTTGAGGAGTTGGGAGAGGTGGGAGAGATAGGGGTCAAGGGTAATACTGTCTTTTTTTTTCTTTTCCACGAAACTAGAAATAGGGGCAGATGGCTCTTTCAGATTAAAAAAAGCTCCAATTTTGTAAAGTTTAAAAAAGAAGTTCATTTTCAGAATTAAAGTTCAAAAGAGGTCCGATTTTACAATTACCCTTTTTCCTTACTCTCTCCATCCCTAATTACTTGTGCTAAAGTTCACAAATTTTTCTTTTTTACTTGTTATTTTTAGTTGTCATTCTCGCTTTTTAATACACTTTTCTCTATTTTGAATGTATCTTATTTTTTTTATTATACTTGATCCTCGTACACACACATAAAAATGACAGCTAAATGGAGACAGAGTGAGTACCATTTTATTAACCATTTCGGCACAAGAAAACAAGAGGGTGGGTGATCCAGGACAAAATGTCACGAATCGTGAAGCGCAATCAGAGTGGAACGGGACCTAGCGCTGTGACCGTGACGTCAGTGCACCACACCGGGAGCCAAAGCTCAGGCCGAGCCCAGTACACACAACAACGCTTAGAATTGGAACTCAGCAGGTTGACCAAACGTTGTGGATCTATGCAGGCGCAGCCAAAAGTATCGTAAGGGTAAAGGCCTAACGTGGTTCAACGAAAGCGTTGGGTTCGCGGACATATTACAACCTACCAAAAAGTTTCCTTGGCTAACTCCAGATTCCAGCACGACTCCACATTAGAATTGGACCGAATTTGTATATGTTTTGATCTAAAATCTGATAAGGTCTTGACAGCTACTAGCCAACAAAAAAAATCCTGTGAATATGGCTAAAATGACTCCAGCTACAGACGGTTCCAGGGGATAGATTTGTCTGTCACGAATCTACTACCAGAAGATTTTTACCTTTCCTTTTCAAGCTACAACATGCCACTATTTTTCTTCCAAAAATACATTAACTAGATTCACTTTGTAAATACAAGTATCTAGAATATAACTATGCTAAAAATACAATGTATGACACATGTATAGCACAATTGCTCATCCAGAGGACCCAAGCTCATCCTTTTCTCAAACATGCTAATGCTAATTAAAGTTCTGCTAGGAAGCTCCAACCGAACTCTGCTAATCCTCCATTAAAGAAGTGAGCGTCAAACTCTGCAGCAGCAGCATGGAGCTGGGATTCAAGGGTCTCACTCTTCAAGGATGGCCCATGCCAGATTAGATGCCAGAGCCAATCTCACAGAATTCAATGCGTGGCTAGGAAGGTGATTACTGGAGAAACCAGGTTGCAACTTGGCCAGTGACAGTTCTTGCAGCTTGTTGAGCAATAATGTAGTTTCAGCAACATTCAGAAGAGGGTTGGGTTTGCAATTAAGTAGATCCACCTGCAGACAGAGCGGTATCATAAGGAACACTAAAAATGGCTCGAGATAATTACTGGCATGCTCAGCAAAGGCAAGAATAGTTTACAGAGTCATGTAAAAGGGGTAGCCAGAATCGTTGCGGCGTGGACGGGTTCCTCATCAACTGCAAATACAATAAATTTATGTGGTTACAAACAAGGAGATATAGACCATCCTACAAGGTGCATGGCATTTGAAGTCCTCTGCTCATGGTTCCAACTCAAAGTGCATGAACAGACTTTTTTCAGTGTGTGAGACCTGAAGCGTGATTGTGATAAAAAAAAAAACATAGCTGACATGTTAAATTCATACCTGTATAAGAAACTCCGCAGTTTGCCGAGCAGCCTCACCAGTTTGTCCTTCTCGTGCTTGTTGAAGGGATCTTTTAAAATCCCGGTACCTACAGACAATCATATGTTAATCTACATGCCACGCAACACTTCCATGAAGATATACAGAAATCTGATGGGGAAAGAAAGGCATACCTGTGAAGGAATTCAAGACCACCTGCACTACCGATGTCAGAGCCAAGTAACTCAAGCAACCCTTCCCATTGCTGACCATGCAAAATCACTATTAGTTGTTGCTAAATTATCAAGCACAAGGGGCATCCTCTCCCTTTCTACCAATATGTTCAGTTATTATTGCACAAAGGACTTTGTGGATTATACTCAATGGAAGTCAGAAAGTATAAAAAATTGACACCTTAAAACTATCATCTGTAACAGACTTCCCAACATGTTCGAATAATTGTTGTGCAATTCTGTCGAGCCGAACTTTGTCACGAGCTTGCTGGAACCAGTATACACCAGCCCCTTTTCGCCCATGCTTCCAATGGTAAATGCCAGCAATCTAAAAGAGCACTCCATAGGCAATAAGATAGGAGTTAACACTGGGCTCAGTTGTCATCACTTGATAAAGGTTAAGCCAAATCCAAACAGTATGAAGATCACTACGTCATGTTCTAGAGATTTTATCAATAAACAAAGCTGTGCAGGCATTTGAAAAAATGCTTACCTTCATGATGTTTGTACTAACATTCTCCAGTTCATACAAACGGCAAATTTCCAATGCCTGCTCAGACAGAGTATTAGATGACAAAAGTTGCAAGATTCGAGACAATACAAGGATGTAAAAATGCAGTACCTTCAGAACTAGACGGTTATCTTGTATAGGTTGTTTAAGAAGCAAAATCTCCAAAAGCCCTAGGCCTTGGTTTAGACATGAGGACAGATATGTTGGAGCAATCTGAAAACAAAAAATGCAAGATATTACAACATTATCAAAATAAGATATTTTTGCTAACATAAACCATCTTATTTTACTTCATTTTGACTTTTCTTGTTCATTCTTGTGGGTTTCATCTCTAGCCCACCCAATTTCTTGTTATTGTTGCAGTTCATGGAGTTGTGAGTTCAAGAATTACAGCATGACACTTAATAATGATATAAAAACTCATCTAATTAATTGGTGTAGTGGTGTTACTCGTTTACAAAACTAACCTGCCAAGTTAAAGAATGAGAACACAAAACTTGAGCATAGACAATCCGGTGCAGCTCCTCGATGCTTATACCACCAAAGTTAGGCCGTTCTTCATGCAACATCATATCCGCATAGTCATTATCAGCTGTCAACAGTTCCATTGCATGTGTGACAAACCTGCAGTTAAAAACCCCAAATTCAATCAGGACAGTGTTTCAACTTTGATAACAGAAAATTAGTTTTTGAACTTACCAAGGGCCAAAATTATTTGTACATTCTGCCAATACAACCTAACAATGGAAAAGAAGATATTAAAACGACAGGTACTAATAAGAATTTGAAGGATATATGGAGTCTAGAGGATCGCGCCATGCTCCAACCTCTGGATTTTCTGAAAGGATACCAATAAGGAGGTCCGTTAATCCACTAGTGCCAGAGGACGGTTTAAGCTGTATACATTTCTGAGCTAAATGGTGCATTCCTTCAAAACCCTGGCAATACACAGATTTATAATACAGCATAAGTGTTGATTTTTCAAAGTACATATATCTTTCAAATCAGAACTGATTGGCGTAATTCTATTATATTTAAAGCTAATTGTTTGTGAGATAAAAAAAAAACCGGTCACCATGGCAGAGAACTGATTCCCAGAATTTTGTGGACATTCTTATGTATCTAAGTATCTTGACCAATACAATTCAAAATTCATATCAAAGTAATTGGCCTAGATAAACAGTTAAAATCAGCATCTGGATTCAAATAATTATTCCAGGATGCAGATCATATCCAACATCAGAGCAGATCCAATAATATAGGGGCTCACTGAAAAACAGATGCTTTCACAATAGATTTTGCAGGAAGAACATATATTCAAAACCCTCCGTTTTCCACAATAGAACAATAAAGATGATACACATCTGTACTCAAGCACTGGGTACCGAGGAATGCAAAAAAAGCATTGGCAAGGAAAGAAACCACAGAGTATTAAAATTGATACAAGAGCAGATGCATGAATATGATACTAACCACTGTAAATGGTCTTATATAAAGAAAATGAGAAGCAAACAGCTCCAGCCAATGAGAAGTAGCAGCAGTGAGCTCCTTCACATTCCCCATCATGATATGAAGCAAATTCTTCAAACCATCACGAGTTTTTTGGTGACCGCACTGAATCCAAAATGCACTGCACTCCAATTTATTTACTTGGCCTCGCCACTTTTCCCATGCCTGTAAGTATAAATACCTCAGCAATAGCTTTCCAATGACCTTAATACAGAACTTACAATTATGGACCACGAAGACCACAAATACGCAACATCCAAATTTCTGAGTACAGAACAAATGGTTTTTGCTTGAAGAAAAGTGATGGCATCATTTTGCAAAACATACCTTGATAAAATCTGGTCTTGTTTTGCAGCACTGACCTAATTTCCCTGATGGCAAATTTGGTCTCATGCGGGGCATCGTTGATACAAGAACAGCGACAGCCTCAACCAATCCATTTTCTGTCTGTTGAACAAAAGGAAACTATCAACTTGAGTGAAAACATGCATAGTTATAGTTTCATCAAATCTTACTCATAAAATCAATTAATTCAAGCCAAAAAAACAGTAAACACACGTTCAAACATGCACATCCAGTATTGCCACTAATTATTCATTTTTGAAATGGAAATCCGCAGCAAAGTTACTAATTGTTATGCTACTACTGACATATCAAACTAAATTGATTGTAAATCTCTGAGTCATTACTTGCAAAGCAACTAACTAAGGTGGCGGTTGGGAATCCGGAAATGAGGATGGGATTGGGAAACGGAAATGAAAACAGAAGATCTTGACCCTTCATTCATCTATCTCATTAAATCTCAAAAATCATTCATTTCCCAATCCCTATCCCACCTCCCACTTCCATATATCCAAACACCACCTAAGTTAATTGCATTTGTAGCCATTGCCTGTCCACTTGGACCTCCACAATGACATGGAGCAAAATAGGAGCATAAAGCATTTAATTTTTATAAAATCAACATTTTCATACAGTTTCACAGTTCAGATGCAGATTTAACATTGAAATTTACTGATACAAAATAATAAACATCCAAAATACTAAAATAATATATAGCATTATTTGCAACATCAATATTATTTAAACCAAAATTAAAAGGGACCAAGTAACCAGCAGCATCAACCTAAGTACCTCACGATTATCCATCTGATCCAACTGATAAGATCCATGAAACCGTAGCATATTCACCTACAAGAAATATATTTTCAGATGGCAGGAACCAAGCAAAAGGAATAAATCTATCAGAAAATGCAGAAGCAAATAAACATACCACAATGTCAAGCCATCCAACCGAAAGTGCTGCTGACAAACCATTCCAGTACTCAGGATCATCTTCAACAATCTATAAGATGTTCGATCGTTATGCATTTACCCTCACCAACATAGAAGAGAAGCAACAGTTGGAAGTAATATACACAGATAAAAGTAAGTCGACAGACAAACAGAGCATCATAAAAAAGCTGGGTTAGCCATAAGATATCAGCCAACCTGCAATTTGACGAGTTTTTTCTGGAAATTGCAAAGCTTTGAATACACTGTGTTGTCTTTTGACAAGAGGCTGTCAAAGTCCTGAAATCACAAGAGCTAAAAATAAAGAGCCATCCCTGGGAAATATAAAAATGAAATGCAGTTACAAATGAACAAGGAATTAGGTAATGGGAAGAGCATTACGGCTAACCAATCAACAAGACGCTCAGGAAGCCAGCCTTGTAATTGTTTGTCAACATAGAACATCTCCAATAACTCCCATGCAGCCCTTAGACTAGTGGGCTTCTCCCCAACCTGCTAAGTGTTCAAATTTTCTTTCTCAAAGATTCAGGGATAAGTAAGGTTTACATTTAACTAAATCACGTGAAAACAATGCCCCCGGTCACCAGGATAATATGAAACAGGCAAACGTGGAGATGGATACCTTAAGAATCGTTTTTGTGTCTTCGATAGTGAAGGTAGGAGGAGAATCTGGGTTCCCAAGTAGACTGCCAATTGTTTTGCTGTACTCGAGCACATATTGCCACCTAACGAAATAAAATTGAATAAAAAAACACATCTAATATAGCATACGTTAGACTAATCAGCAGAGCAGGTTGAGTGAAAAAAAGGCTGAGATTCCATTTGCCAAAAATAAGATTGAATTATCCATGCTTTTCACTAGTGTGTACAAAAAGTGCATCAGTGTTACTGTATGAAATGGGTACTTCAGTCTCTACAATCTACAATATTAAGGACATCACAAGGGTTGATAACTAGTAGTATCAGAATATTACAGTAAAAAAAGTTCATTAAATTGAGTTTTGTATAGCATTGTTGGCTTGTTGCATTGGCATAACAAAATCGGTATCAATGGGGTGGGCATTAAACTAATTCTATAGCATTTAAACATTCAAATCATGAGAAAACGATCCAGGTATTAATAATCAAATCAATTGCCGCCAAATAAACAGCTTCAAACAAAAGTTCACCATTCTGCGTGCTCGGAGAGTGATGGCAAACGCGACAAAGCGGCAGCTTCCGTGAGAGCATTCTTCCTACTCTGCAGCAGCGCGAAGGCCGGCACAGACCCGTACTCTATCCGCCGCATCTCCGCCTCGTCGATTTCCTCCTCGACCTCCCCACGGCCACCGCCACCGAGGTTCACCTCCACGACTCTCCCGGCGACCTCCCCACCCTCCAGACTCGGCTGACGGAGGCACGCGACCTGCAGGAGGTTGCCGCTGGACCAGGAGACAAAGACGCGGTGGATGGGCGGGGCCACGCCGTGGCGGATGTGGCGCACGGGAGGCGGCGCCGGCGAAGCTTGTCCGGCCTCCCCCGAGAACGGGACGATGGCGCCACTACCGACGTCCGTCGGCACGCCCGGCATCCTCGTCGCCGGGCCTAGGACGGGCTAGGGTTTTGGAAGCGGGGGGAGGGAGGGGGCGGGAGTGACCGGCGGCCGGGGTTTGGGCGAGCAAGGCGTTTAGCAAGTGGGGGGTTTAGCTGTTCGAAACCGAAGACTCATTGCTTAATTTATCAATTATACCCTACATTATTATCCTATTTATGCAAATCAATGGAAAATCACCGTGATTATCACTATTCCAATAAGCAGTCTGATCCCATCGTTCAAGCCTGCTCGCGGGCTCCGGTCAGATGTTGCCCTTCTGAAAAAAAAAACACGTGGGCTAAGGTAAAGAAAGCTGAAACTAAAAAGCTTAAACAAACAAAATTTTAAAAAGTTATTTTTTAATATTAAAACGCTAGATTTAAAAAAAAAATTTGACTTTTCTGAGAAAATGAACTAATATATTGCAAAAATCAACAGTCATTGCTATAAGAGTCAGCTTTTCAACTAGTCACTAACTACTTTTTTTAAAAGCTCAACAAAAAAGCCTTGAGCTTCTCTGTATCTTAAAAGCAAAAAAGCAACTCTGGCTAGCTTTTAATTTATTTTCTCAAAAGCTAGCTTTTCAATATTCTAAAAATCAGATCTTCAAAACCTTATTTGTTTCACTTTTTTATATTTTAGAGAAACCAGCCTAAAAATTGAAACAAACGTCGCCTAACCCGCATGCCCGGTGGACCCCTGGCAGACCTTATCCTGCTCAAGGGCTCATGAATGAACTGGGCCGAGGGCCCAGAATGGTACGTAAAATATTCAGCCCATATTGGTACGTAGAATCTGAAACAGAACACACTGTACTCCCTTCGTCCTTCCTTTTTATATAAGTCAGTCTGGACTATTTAAAACATTTTAAATTATAAAATTTTCGAAACTTCTCAAATTATAAGTCATTTTTATTTTTAAAATATTTTTTTTTATTCCTAATATATTTCTACTTCATTTTTCTGCTTCACCTTTTTCATTTTTTTAAGCCATAACATTTCTGGGAAGGCAAAATCCCGTGCCTTTCTTGAAGGTCGTGCAAGGTGACCCCAGCTGCTCCTCCTTGTACGACCTTGAAGAACCTGCATTGCTTTCCCCTGCCCACGAGTAGGAATAGAAAACAGAAACAAAAGGAGTTCCAGTTCGCGAATACAGTTAGGATGTAAGTTTTTTTTTAATTTTTTGGCTGGTGGATCGATCTAAAATTTTCTAAAATGAACTAACTCTCACTTCACCTCCCTCAAAATGAATAAGAGATGTAACCTTCCAATCGAGTATCCACTTGCATCTTCAAAACGGTGGTAGAATTCCATTGTTAGGAGAGCCTGGACTCCTATAGATCTTGATTTACTCAACGGCGGTACTCGTGACTGAAGAATCCCATTTCGCGAGACTAATCCACGTCGGGGTCGTAGAGCTCACAGTGACCCGGGGTCGTCCAACGTCTCCGACGCAAGCGCCCGCGTCGTGGAGCCCAAACTTCCCCGTCCGACTCGACGGCACGATGCTACTCCTATCGAGTATCCACGTCTCTCTCGAGGCGGCCATGCGATGTGAATCCAGCGGCACCGGGGATCAATCAGTCCGCGGTGTCCCCCGGCGTGGGGCGTACGCGCCGGGACCCCCGTAACGTGGGGCGCCGCCGCGGACGCGTGTCCAGACACCGCGACAAAGGACGTCGTCGTCGAGTCGAGCCGAGCACGTTCCTCCGCCCCCGAGCAGTAAGCAGCTAGCGCCGGTATGTGGCTAACCGCTAACATGGCTTCATGCCTGGGTGTACGTGCCATACGCGACGTGGAGTAGAAACGTCGAGGTCTCCTGTTTGCTTTCGATGAGACGATCGATAATCGTCCGTCTCCGTCTTCAGCGCCGGTGCGTGGCCGGGCGTAACGGTGGATCATTTGCGTGCCTGCGCAGTGCTCTCATCAGTATTTCAGCGTGCCCATGCCCCCATGTCAATATGGAAAGCCAGTGTCCCCGCTGCATGAATGCCGGGCAACCATAATCCTGCATCGATCTCCTTCTGTGACGCAATGGTTCGCAATGCGATGCGTTTCTACGCTAGTATTGCACACACCGAGTGTGCTTAATTGCCTGCATGTACTGATGTGCATAGCATTTAGCATGTCCTTGGTCACCCCACGCTTGAAGTTTATCGACGTCCGTCCACAGTAAAAAACAGAAGCTTCGTGCCAGTCCCGGGGCGCGGCCAAGATGAATAAACTTGCGTTTACTTACCCCGAAGGACGAACGGTGATCCCGATCAAGCTGGCTGGCACTGAATTCCACCAGCTTCCACGTGACAGCGCCTCACAAAATCCACCTGCCTCGTCAGGCGCGCTTTGTTCTCACCCGGACGCAAGGGACGACGAGAATCCACTGCTGTTCCAATTCGTGGACCGGCCGTGCACTGCAGGGGTTAGTATTCCTTTCATCTTCATCTTCAACGAAGTAAAGATTAAGTTGGCGGTACTGTTACTTGAATTTAATCGAACGTAAAGATGTACTGCTAGGAGTACTTCATGTTCAGCGACGCGCGCGGTAGCCTTTGAAACCAGTTAGGATCAGGAATACTTCAGGAGGCTTCCGTAATCTGCAGCCGCGCAGGGGAGTTCAAACGATGAGCGCAAGAACGACGAATCGGTTTCGAAACGGTTCGATTCAATTATTCAAACGCACGCAGGTTTAAAGTTCAAATTTTGGTTGAGGCAGCAGTAACTGAATGGTGGTGTGGTTGGCTCAGCGGCCACTCCTTAAAAACCGTTCGCTTCAGCTGACTCCCCTCTCCCTCTTCCCCGGTGTCTCTCGTCCCTCCATGTCCACCGTGCTCCACGCCGATTAAACCCTACAACTCACTTCTCTGTCTGTCTCCGCGTTATTTCCGTTTCCGTCTCCTCGCCCACACGTCCGAGTAACGCAGGGCGGCACACAGGGAGACGGAGAGTGATGGAGGCGGCGACCGAGTCCGGGTACTACGGCGGCGCGGGCCGCGAGAGGAAGGGCGCCGGGTGCGTGGACCACTTCGACGTCGACGACCTCGCCGTCGACGACCTCCTCGTGCTGCCGTACGACGACGACGACGATGAGGAAGGCGACGGGGGCGGGGAGGCCGCGGCCCTCGTCGACGTCGCCGGTGGGGGAGGAGGCGTCGTGGTCAAGGAGGAGGGTGGTCTGGGGAACCTGTCGACGGACTCGTCCACCGTCACGACGGCCATGGACAGCTGCAGCAACTCCTTCTCCGGGCTAGCCGACGGCGACTTCTCAGGCGAGCTGTGCGACCCGGTGAGTCTTTAATTTTTGACCCAGAGACTTTAACGTAGAGTAGATTCGTTTCTATCTTTTCTTGCGAATTTTGCACGTCCGTTTTCTTCTGATTACCCGTTTTTCAATTAACAACAAAATGCAAAACGGAAATAACAATAATAAAAATAAAAACGCGTGGATGAGTTGTATTGTGGTTTTGCATGAAGATAGTTGTGGAATTGTGCTTTAATTCCCATCAATAACCACTTAAAATTTATCTATCCAAAGTTCTCATCTCGACTCTAGAAAAAGGATAAGTTACCCAGGTAAGCAAAAATAGCAACAACGCTAAAAATAGAAGCTTTTGAACTTGAACATTCGACACTTCCATAACTAGCCATAAGAATTCTCCGGTACTGGATTACTTGCAGAATTTTCCCGCGCGCACAAGTACACAATGAAGATTCCATAAACAGAACTAGTAGCAGCGACTTAACTTGCAGTGAATTTTGTGCAGTACGAACAATTGGCGGAGTTGGAATGGCTGTCCACGTACATGGGCGAGAACGACGACTTCGCCACCGAGGACCTGCAGAAGCTGCAGCTCATCAACGGCATCCCCGCAGGCGGCTTCTCCTCCTCGGCGGCGAGAGTGCTGCCAGCTCCCGCGCCCCATACGACTGCGGCAGCCTCAGCGACGACGCGGCAGACCGGTATGTCCCTCCCGGAGGCGCCGGTCCCCGGCAAGGCCCGTAGCAAGCGCTTCCGCCCCGCACCGGGCAACTGGTCGTCGCACCCTCTCGTTCTACCGCCCGCTCCGGCCTCGCCGCCGTCCCCGGCGTCCACGGCCATATTGCCGGCGGAGTCCGGCGTCTCATTCCACTTCCTTGCCAAGAAACCGTCGAAGTCATCCAAGAAGAAGGACGCGCCGCCGTCGAGCTCGACGGCGCAGTCACCTTGCGGCGGCTCGGTCTCGGCGGCGTCCGCGGAAGGGCGGCGGTGCCTGCACTGCGAGACGGACAAGACGCCGCAGTGGAGGACCGGGCCCATGGGGCCCAAGACGCTGTGCAACGCGTGCGGGGTGCGGTACAAGTCGGGGCGGCTGGTGCCGGAGTACCGCCCCGCGGCGAGCCCCACCTTCGTCATGTCGAAGCACTCCAACTCCCACCGCAAGGTTCTGGAGCTGCGCCGCCAGAAGGAGGTGCAGCATCCGCTAGCAGCGCCGCCGCAGCACCACCACCAGCCGCACGTGATCGCGGGCGGGCTAGTGCACATGCAGAGCCCGCTGCTGTTCGACGCGCCGCCCATGATGGTGGGCGACGACTTCTTGGTCACACATCACCTAGGGCCAGACTGCCGGCAGCTCATCTAGATGAGCCCTGGGCTAGATTAATCGATCAGTTAGCGCAGAAATAATTAATCCAGCTAGCTAGCTAGAAACCCCAAGAAGCAGAAATGAATATGGGTGAGCTACGAATCTTTTCTTAGGAGCTCTTTTTTCTTTTCAATATATCCCCTTCCCTTAGTTCGTGTGCCTCTGTTCATCTCTCGATCGTAATTTTTCGTGTCATTTTTTTGTTTATAAGATCTACCCCCTTTTTCAGCTTTCAGTTTAGTCGTCCTAATCCCTTAATCAGAACGTTTTATCCTGCCAGGGATTTTATCTAGTTTTTTCTTTTCTTCCTTAGCATTTTTGTAATTCAGGGCTACCAGTTTACTCCCTTCCAGTCCCGTTCTGGTACCAGAACTTGAACAATCAGAACTGAACAGTTTTGCTTGATTCGTTGTTGCAAGTTGCAACCTCTCATGCTTCTTTTTTCTGAAATAGACAATGAGCAAGTTTCTAGCTCAGGCTCCATGGCACGCTGCACCTGCACGCAGCTGGTGAACTCAGCCCACAGATATTGTGTGCGCAACCAAACAAGGCCAGGCATGCAGAAGGCGAGCGCTCCATCAGTGTGGCTGGATGAAAACGGACGTGAACGGTTGAAGAACACTCATTTTGTTTTTTTTCACATTTATTTTATCGAATCAAAACGAAAACAGAAAACATGTAACGAAAACGAGCGAAAAAATAACAGAAATTTAGAAAAACGAAACAATTCGAACAGTAATACCTCAGTGTGGGTCTGGAACCGGTAAACTAAATCGAGAAGATCACTCATACTATAAAACTAATAGAGAAATATTTTTTATAACATGCACGCAGCTTGAGTTATACTTTAAATCCAGATATTTTTGTTTCTTATATTTGCTAGCTCTGTAGAAAACTCACGGCAGAAAGACAAAAAAAAAACTTCGTCCTCCTTTCCCGGAGCATAAGCTGTGACAAAAACATTTTTTAATAGCAACGAAGATAGATCAACTAATCTAATCAAGCGAGCATGCGAGCCGTGCTGGGTCTGCTGGGTGGCAGGCCTGGCCGTGGCAGTGTCCAGCAACCACGCACCGAGTGGGCTGGGAGGTGGCCAGGTGGGCTTTCTTCCCGAATAAACATAAACGGAACACAAAACGGAAAAATTTCGGTTAAAAACAGGATTTTGAGAAAACGGTCAAAAAAAATAACCATCTAATTTTCGATCCCTCATCCCTTTTTCATTTCCCGTTTTCATTTTGTTTCTGTTTATTGTCTTCAAAATAAAAAACAAACAAAAAAAATTTGATTAATACGGTATACCGATCGAAACAGGATTTTCTCCTATCATTTTCATCCCTAGGTGTGGCTGGACCCCGGCGCCGGGAGGCAGGAATGATCTCTTCCTCGCTGTAAAACGGCCGTCGCCCCTCGATAGCTTTTGCCGTGGTTGGGTTCATTCATCGTCGCTGTGCCCTGCCCTGTCCCCTGCGGCTGCTGCTGCCTCGCTCTGCACGCAGAATGAACGCGAACGCTTCCATTTCACATTGACGTGCGTACGACGCTGAAGCTAAGCGTCACTCGTCAGAGGGGGCACCGGGCACGGAGCAGGGCACTAGGCCCCGACGCGAATTTAAATCTACTGCCCAGTTACTTCTTCTGACTACGGTTAACCCTACAGTGCATGGTGCATCGCTTGCATGTTACGGCTACCTCAGCTCGGTCCACAGCTACGTTGCTACGCTTACATTACATCCATCATCCATGGACATGCAACAACGACTCTGGCGTAGGAGTAGGACCATCTTGTGGTAGGAGGAGTGCAGTGTGTGTAGCAGTCGTAGTAATTTGGTACTAACATTAGCTTAGGTTTAAACCTAAGCACGTTAAAGAAGGTCCTGTAGGTTGGTTGCGGGCACTGTGAGCGCATGTGGGGCGCTCACTACCAGGAGACAAGTGGAGTGTAAAAACCGGGCCGCGTCGATCGGGGTCAGGCAGGCAGGCAGCAGGGCACCGGCCCGGCATCGGAGGGGCTCACATGGGGTGTGGCAATAGATAAACCGGAGTGAGGTGACGCTATAGTAGAATACTGCTACCGCTTCGACGACGACGAAGCAGAAAGAGCTCTGAATTGTGCCGGTGAGGAGCGGTTGCGGTACAATATTGCCCTCCAGCCCTCCTTGGTTCGCGCGTCCTCGTGATCCTAGACACGCAGGGCAGGGCATCGTCGGCGATCCAGATGGAACGATCGGTATACTATGCCGTCGGGTGCGGTATACTATGCCGTCGCTGGTGCGGCGCTCAGTTTTTCTGCAGGGAATTCACCGCCACAGGAGTACCGATTAATATTCTTTGACGTCTCAGTGTGCACATCAGCACATGCCTCGGTTACTTGAGCTCGTAGTCACCGGCTGAGCGACCGTGCCGCCTGGGAACCGCCGCTTGCTGTTGCATCGTACGACCGGTGACTCGGCGAGCGACGCACGCACCGTGTGTCCGTCCGTGGAGGTCCACCCACGGGTACAAGGCGTACAAGCCGCCCGGGTTACCGAAACGAGACCTGTCGAGGTCGAGTCAAAGGCGTGGCGGCTCATCATCGAGGCTGCGCGCACGCGCCTCGATCGATCCATCGATCTGCTAGCTGCGCGCACGTACTGGTGGTTGGTCAAATGCCAGCGGCGCGGCCTCGATCGATCTCTAATGGCATAGTGTTGCTGCTGATCGATCGCCTAACATGATGAGCCAGATCTGGATTCTCTTGACTTGGTTGATGAGGAGCGGGTACGTGCCTGCCTGCCTAGATTTGTTAATTAAGCCGGACGGGCATGGCGGGCGACATATAAGCGCTGGCCGCGTGGTGGTGCCGCTCACATGCGCCCGTGCGCGCGACGCGCCACCGTCCGTAGAGCCGTGCCTTTGTTCTCCGGATCAGGGAGTAACGTGACTACCCGCGCTTGCCTGCTCCTGGTGCCGGGGCCGATGAGTGAGCAGCAGCGCGGGTCACGTCGCCGAGAGCACGTGCGCCGGCGTGCGCAGTAGCCAGCCGCCCGCAACACTGGGCTTCCTTTTTTCTTCTCGGGCCTACGCACGTGGGTCCGGCTGCGCGGCTTTGCTTGCTTGCTTGCTGCGGCAACGCAGATGCAGATGTAGATGCGTTGCAGTCCGGCTCCCCGCCCCGGCAGAGAAGCGAACGGAACCCCACGGGCTGTGGCGTCGCCAAGTGCGGTCTGCGGATGCCTTGTCTCCGAGCGTCGATACCGTACGTGCCGGCAAGCCCGGCCTACCCTGCATTGCCTGCTTGCTGCGGCTGGGACATATTTTCTCCGGTGTTTTTGTTCCGTGTTGCGTACTTGTCACGATTTATCCAAGAGCCCCGTACTAGCGGTAGACGTGTTCGTCTCGACGGTAAGCAGGAACCGGAAAATCCAACCGTGAAAACAGATCTCGTGACCACACCAATGACGTCTACGACAATGCGTGCCCGTGTTACGGCTTAGACATCAACCGTTACAGATTTACAGCGGTGAACTCGAGGTGCATATACCTACGGAGTAGTATATGACGCGATGAGTCTTCGACTATAGCCTGCTGCCTGCACTTGCCCGTCAGCAACAAGCATTCTGCAGCGAGGAAGCCAGCCCTCCCCTGCGTTCCTTTCCGGCAACACAATCTACCCCGGACCCCGAGCTTGACAGAGGACCTGCTTCTCTGCTTCCCCTTTGCAGAAAAAGCTCCTACGAGCACTGATGCTTCCGTCTCCCCTTCGGCCCTTCGGTTGGTTGCAACAGGGCGAAAACGCGAGGCCACGCAAGGACAGATGAAGGTAAGACGAAGACAATGATCTGTTCTTCCACGACTCCGAGGGGGTGATTGGTTACTAGCATTAGCCTGAGCCTGGCTGGGAGACTCATGCATGCTGAGCTGAGTCAGGATCACGGATGCAGCCTTTGGTGATTGGTTTGTTTGCGTGTTTCTTCTTGGATTAATTGTGATGCTGTTTGGTTGATTGCTTTCGGCTTTGGCTGCATCTACAGGTGCTAGGATTCCTGATTGGTAGACCGTATGAAAAAGAATCCGATTACCTTATCAGATTGGTGAGATTACCACCATTTTTCAGCCAACTTCTAACTTCAGGACTTTTCGCGCCAACACTTCAACTTTGACAAATTCATCAGAATCCAATATAAAGTTCTAAATATCAATGAACCTTTCATCACCAGAAAGCAGAATACATTGAAACCACTCTTATTAACCAGAATATCACCAGAATTTATAGAAGACGATTGGGAAGTTTTTACAGCATTTTTACACTATACCGTTAGTTACGTTGTGACCCGGATCTAAGGTCTGCTACCTGAAATTGGGAATTTCCTTTCACATTTCTTTACTCCTTAAAAGTAGGAGTGTGCGGTGGGCGGGCGGACGGACGTCGTCCGTCGTCTCCCATCCGCGCCGACAGGTGGGCTCGAGGCGAGCGCGCGTCGCCTCCGACGCGAGTGTAGCCGCCCACTCGCCCGTCATCCCCATCCCCACGACCACCGCTTCCGCCCGCCCTGCTCTTCACGCATGGCTAGCTTCCGCCGCCGCCTCATCCCCTCGGCGCAGAGTGGAGATTGGAGAGATGGAGCTTGGGGTGGGAGATTAATGGGCTGGCGGAGCGTACCCCTTGGCATCGTCTCCCAGCACACCCTCGCTATCCTGCGCAGGTTCTGAGAAGTGGATTTGGGGGGTTGAGACCGCAGCTGGTGGGGATGGTGAGATATGCGGGAAGCAAGAGGGTCGAAGCTGATCTATCTCGTGCCACAAGCCACCCCTCTTCTCCCAGCGCACCAAGCGGGCGGGCTCCCTCTAGTCACGTACCGTCGGCTCCGCGGGGCCGACCACCGAGCGGGCAGACTCTCTCTTCCCCGCGCCGTCTTTGTATTGCCTACTAAAATCTGGGCAATGGCAGCACTACGCCGGATCTGGGAGAATGGCGTGCTCAGGGGCACCAGAGCCTTAACCTGGCCTCCCAAGAGCCGCTGTGAGCTCCTAGCCGTGTGAGTTGCGTCGACCTGCCGGCCCACACTGCCGCCGCCCCGGCCTGCCCGAAGCCGTCGTGTAGCTCAATCCCGCGAGCTCTGTTCTTATTTGGCAGTCATCTCAAAGAGGTAAATCATACTATGCCTGAAGCCTATTCCTGCATGCTCGTTTAGACTGCATTCTTACTGGTTTGAGCTGTATTTGGCGTCGTTATGCTGTAGATAGTTTACGCACTTCTTTCTGTGACAATTTAATTTGGAATTAGCTTGTATTCTAGCATCATAGTGCGGTGATTATGTAGGATGAAGCTGATAGTGTAAGTGCAGAGGTCAAAATTTGAGTTAAATGTTTGTTAATTGTGGTAACCAAGGTGGGTTTGGCTTTAGGAGACAGCAGGATTCCTACGCTCTTTGAAAATTGTAACTGCAAACTAAATGTCTTCTAGATCGTCATAATGAAAATATTAGTGCATATTTGATCTTGTATCATTTGACTGGAGAGTCACCTAGGCAAGTTTGAGCCGGAGATTCGCCAGGTGCTGAACGCGATTTTGTTTTGAGTATATTATTGGGATGTTTTGTATCCATTCTGTGTCAAGGAAAAAGTTACTTGGAACACGAGGATAGAGGGCCGAATTAAAATTGGTATACTGCACATCAATAACGGAGTAGTAAGATCTTGGATAGTTGTATCTGATTCCATGATTTAAATGCCCTTGAATGGGAAAAAGATGTTACTGTGACAACGTGCTATGAAACTAAAAAAACTAGACCCATTGATTTGTTAGTTTTGCGATGCTTGCGAAACACACTGTTAGGCAATACAACTCTTTTTTTTTTAAGCATGAAAGAGCTATAGTAATCAGTAACCTTGTATCTGCTATGTTTGTATTGAACTCTGGCGCCTCTTATAGGCCTATTGAGGGCTGTATCCGCTAACATGTCATATCAAAATTATATTGAAACATTCATTAATCATTACTTCATTACTCATATAAGAAACACTGGCAATTTCTTATATGATTAGTTCATATGATAGCATAAGAAGTATATCTTGTAATAGGAGAAATCTGATTTGCTTCAAAGGAGAAGAAAGACACTCTGAGTCATGGCCATTGCATTGAACTTAAAGCGTATGAGCCTGTCTCCTCGCTTAAATGTTAAAGTGTTTGAAAGACAGATTTTTTTTTCTTATTTCTTTTTTCTTTTGGACATGACATGTAGTCTATATATCATCCAATACTGGAGCTTGTCATCACTCTGAATTCTTATTGTTTACGTGCTATAAAATACTCTTATAATGTTACTTCGTACTTTTAGATGAGTAGGAGTAGATAAATTCCTCTGATTTTCCTCTTACGCATTGAAAATTTTCAAAATTCAATCTAGCATAAACTTGTTGACGATTAGGTTGCCATAAACGATTCTATATCGTAATCTTTGTTTCTGTTAGGGATAGTATGTCACCCTTGCATTGTTTTTTGTATTATGATGTAATTTTCATTGCACACAACACCACATGGGCATTAGACTGTGTTATTAATGGTGTGAACAATTACAGTGCAAATAGTTTAAACATGGTGGTATGGACTGCTAAGTTGTTTTCCACCGTAGCGCAGCACGGGCATTGGACTATTATTAGATAACGGAATCACCTTTCACATATATGTTGTTATCAGAAATTGGAAAGTAAGATTATTCACCATAATAATTCAGCCAGATATCATATTATCATAAACTATTCAACTGATTTTACCTACCAACCATGAAACGACATGCCATTTCTACGAGCTACGTACTCACCAGGAGGCGGCGACTTGCAGCATCAGTGTGTGACGGTACCACATGCAGTGCAGATTCTGTCCGCGAACGAACGCGGCACCGCTATTCCGCACCTGAATCTTCGTCGCATCTGCTCGCTGAGACCGGATCTGAGGCCTTTCCTCCTCAAGCAGGCGCGAACATCTTCTCTCATCAAGCGGGCAGCAAAAGAGCGCGCGCTCAACTTTGACGAGCAGGCCATGGGGCTCCACGTCGCCGCCGCCATCCACTGCGTCCTTGGCCGCGACGCCGTTGCGTCCCCGTCCTCGAGCTCGCCATCACAGTCGCACAAGCGCTCGGGCTACTGAAAGTGGACGCCGAACGAGGAAGGGGCGGTGAGGGAGCAAAGGTAGTGAGAGAGAGGAGAGAAATACGGGCAGTGGTAACTCTAACCTCACTGCGTTAGCTCAGCTTTTATTCGCCTGCGCGAGGGGCACTCGGGTGCGACGCGACCTCGCACCAGCGGAGCCAGGCCCAGCAGCGAAGCTCAATCCCCATATACTAGTCAAGCCAGGCTGCGAAGGCTTACCTGCACACCACGGACCAGGCTACGGAAGTGGACCGGGTAACCAAACTTATAAAGCTGCAACAATTGGACCTGGCCTAGGGGGAAACAGGAAACAATCACTCCCCACAGCCCTTTCCGTTGCCGTGCTTGAAACTGTACGCGGCGGAGTTCATCCTTGCTTCGATTGGCATACACAAGAAATGCGATGCAACGTTATGGTGAAATCAGGGGTAGTAGCAGTGTACCGTTTCTGTAGTTGAGTGAGAGAGTGCATTTAGTGTTTTTTTTTGTTGAGAGGAAGAGTGCATTTAGCAGGTTGGTAATAGATGGACCTCGCGTATTGGCCCATCTATTAGTGGGCCTGACATATGTTGGATCCCAAGAAGTAGCTTGCTATGTCCATCTAGTATTGTGCTCTCAGGGCACTGAGGAAGTGTTGAGTAACGTAAGCCCATCAAAACTATGTCAATTAGCGTGTTGGGCTCCAGTGATACTCCATCAAGATTTTTTTTTATTGACGTTGATACTCCATCAAGCCTAGCTCGCTCAGCGTAAAAAGTATACTATCCAAAGTGGAAAAGAAGCACAACTGCATAAGACGTCACGAAAAAAAAGG
>BCLF01000029.1:2462871-2487153 GCA_001602275.1 Zoysia japonica | reverse complement strand
CACAGCCGCGCCATAGCGCGCCCAAAGGCGCCGGGACGCGCCCAGCGCGCGTTCGGTACGCGCTCAGCCCGGTCACGTTCCAACCACCATGTCGGCTTTCACCAAACCACAACCCCACCATCAGATAGGTCAGATCACAAGGAGTCCAGAACACAAGTTCTCGGCATGGGAATCATAATGGAGTCTCTGGGAACGCGCCGGCAAGATTGGTGCGTGTCCGGTGCACGCCAGGAGCGCGGCCTGCATGCCCCATGCGTGTTCTGCCCGTTCCGCATCGGCTAGATCATGCCCACGGTCCAGGTCCCTGACCAATGGACCCTAGATCCACGCAGTACACGTCACAGAGTTACACGGTTAGTGAAAACCGTGGTTTGAGCGTGCTCGACTTCGAACCCGCTGGACACGGTCCTTGCCCCATGTCCAGGAGCTGAGGACACAGTCCTTTCCCCGCGTCCATCGCTTCGGGCACGGGCATAGCCCAGACCACGAAAACCCCGAACTTTCACGTGTCCACGAAAACTCTGAACTTTCCCGTGTCCACGAAAACCCCGAACTTTCATGTGTCCAAAACCCCGAACTTTCACGTGTCCACGAAAACCCCGAACTTTCCCGTGTCCACGAAAACCCCGAACTTTCACGTGTCCACAAAAACCCCGAACTTTCACGTGTCCACGAAAACCCCGAACTTTCTCTGTCCACGAAAACCCCGAACTTTCACGTGTCCATGAAAACCCCGAACTCCCACCACAACCCACGGGCCCACGGGAAAATCCCTGATTTCGGACACCTGAGTGCCCAGAGGGCATGGACACTAGCCGAACCCCGTGTCCCAACAGATTTTTCTGCAGTCCGTCATAGCACATTGCCGCTAACTTCGCCGTCACATCCTAACTCCGATCATCACCACCAATATACCATTGGAACCCACACCATGAGCCCTACCATCCTAGCCTATTCAAACTCCATAACTTGTTTGGTCAGTATTTCTTTTCTTAGTTTCATAGTTGTTCTTTGGTAGTCTTATTGTAGCTGTTGTTTGTAGCAGAAGAAGAAGTTGAAACCGCCCAAGAGCCCGAAGAGCCTGAAGAATCCGAGCCTGAAGCGGACTTCGAAGAAGCAACTGAAGGCAAGTCTTAACCCATCTTAAGCCCATTGAACCCATATTTTATTTACCGCGCCAATAGACAGCGATGCTAGCCTACTTTGGAATGTGTTAAACATTGTGTAGTTTAATACCTATTTGATCTTAGGTATTTATATTTATACCAGTAACTTGCTGTATAAATATAGATATTTTCCTTGGAAACCATTACCGACGTGTCCTTGATAACTATAGGAATTCTGTTCCTAGTTAGTTTTACGGAACGGATACTACCTTGTTACTAGAACTGCTTAGTATTCCATCTGCGGTGCTCTACACCACCACACCATTTACCATTAATTTGCAAAATGAGTTAAAAGAGTTTGGTGGTGTGAGTATCAACAAAAGAGATGGGATTAGAGCAACTGGTGCTAGGTGAAGAGGGGATGTTTCTGGCCGTGGGGTGAGGCTCACCTGAGGTGATGGTGATAGGTGTGTAGGCTTCGCTGTGGTCCACCTGCCGTGGACGAGACCGCCACCCTTGCCATATAAGGACCGGTTCGTTAGCCCTCGACTTGGTAATTTCCGTGCAACCACAAAACTTGTACTTTTTGGACATGATTTATTCCCTCTACGTATTCTTTCCACATCGAACCACTGGTGGGTCGATAGTGAAGACACAAGGGAACAGGAGAAGGGCGTGAGATGACTCGCTGCCTGGCCTTCGACGGTAATTGCCCACGTCATGGGAGCGTAAGCCCACGGATATAGCCTCTGGTTTGGTAATACTCGGGATTGGAGGGGACCAAGAAAAGGCGTGAATGCGGTGGATATTCACGACCCGGCTCCGGGAATGTACTGACGCGTCATCGACGGCCTGAAAAACCCTGAGGGATGGCCCCTGTTTGCACCTTGGGTGGAATGTGTGAAAAACTGCGTAGATGTGGATAGGCGTTATGCAACTCTAATGATCAGGAGTAGCATAACCTGTGGGTACAGTGTATAACCTCTGTAGAGTTAAAAATCCTTCCGGATAGGCTGTTGTCACGGTATTGACATGCTACTGTTCGGGCGCCCTACGATTAGACTTTATTCATTGCCTTGATACGTGAGTGGGTGTAGCTACCTGTGTTTTGGAATTGCGTGGCTGTGTGCCTAAGGCCGGCACGAGAGTGCTTACTGCCCAATATAAAACTTGGGAACTGCGGCGAGGAGTGAAAACCTTTCCCAGGTTCACTCTACTAAAATATAGCAAATGCTTTTCTCTCTTCTTTAAATGCTCTTCTAATAGGAAGCCGACATGAAAACATGCTTTCCGCAAAACTTTACCCTCAAGCTTTCCTTGCTTCGCTACGGCGAACCCCCTTACCTACTTCTTGTTGAGACTTGCTGAGTACCTTTGTACTCACTCCTTCCGTTGTTGCTATTTTGCTCAGAAGACGAGAATGACGGAGAAGATGCTGACTACGAAGAGTAAGAGTCTCGTCCGCCGTCAGGTTACCTGTGGTGTGTGTATAGACTAGATATGGTTTGTTTAGAGTCGCTATGCCGACTCATGCTTGTACTCTAGTCTTATTTACCGAACCTCGTAGGTTGTATAGTGTGTTGTAATAAAGTACGGGTAATAAATACCACTTTGTTCTGAATGTGCGTACCAGCTACGGATTCAGGGAATGGTACAGGTGGCACATAGATGCTCCTTTCTGAAAGGGGGTCTCACAGCCGTTGACTTTTAATATCAACTTTGACTATTTATTTTATTCAAAAAATTAGTTCAAATGTGTAAAATTTTATGTTGTGATTCAAATAACTCAAATGATAAATGAAATTATAACAAAATATATAATATTTACTAAAATTTTTTAATAAGACGAATGGTCAAAATTGAAGTTAAAAGTGACAGCAATTAAAGAACTGTGTTTTAAGTGTTTAGTAGAGATTATAGCATAAATTGTGATAATTATTAGCAAAAGCACCCCATAATCTCTATCAAAGGGAGCCTAAGTACTGGCCTCGCTTAATGTCACAAACTTCTGAAAGTTAAGAGCAAAAATATAACAATGTTAGTACGTAGGACCAAAACAAGAAAAAAAAATGAGAAAAAGAGCAAAAAAATTGACGCCCACCGTGGGGCTCGAACCCACGACCACAAGGTTAAGAGCCTTGCGCTCTACCGACTGAGCTAGACGGGCATTTGTACTTAAAGATGTGTATACGTTATTTGATTCATACTGAAATATCTTGTCCGCTATTCGATCCCCGCCACGCTACCAAACATTGTGACACCTTCTGCACCTACTGCCGCGCCGGAGATCTCATCAGCCGATTCGTCTAGCTCGCCGTTACACGACTCCACCCTCCTCTCGGCTCTCGCCGATCAGTGGTCCGGCCGCTCCCTCCAGCCATGGCTTCATGGCTCAAGGTCGCCGAAGGTAGGCACCCCTCGACCTCTCTGCCCCCTAGCCATCTCCCGCTTCCTCTTTCCATCTCCGGCGCGCCACCCAGATCCACCCCTCTCCTCGACGAAGATCTGCCGTTGCACTTCCCCCCTTTTTTACTCTCCTTCTCCCTTAGAGCTTATTTCTCCGTGGTGTGCTAGGATGGCGAAGCGTTGGCCATGTGCTCTGTTTGATCATTCTAGTGCACCCAAATGCACCCCAACCGAGCGCAGCGCTGTCTCAGTGCCTTTTTAAACACACTGAGATATTTCTAATGCGCAAATTTTGATATTAATACTTTCTTTATTTGATAGACTTGCTCGAAGTCGTTGACCGGAGGGCCAAAATCGTGGCTACTGAGTTGTCGGATGAGCAGTCTACCTCCCAACCTTCAGGTAATATTGCTCCTTAGTTGCACGGTGAATATTTTATCAGTTTTGCAAGTTGGCTAATCATTTTTTGTTCTGATGTTTGTTTGAAGGATCAAATAGCGAAACAGTGCAACTGAAGAAGGGAAAGCCGAGGGAAAAGGTCTCTACTTAATTATCTTTTTGATCATGCCTTGTTTCTTACATACTGCATATGAGAGACATTGTTGATGTTTAACCATAACTTTGAATTGCAGGGCTCACTGAAGCTTGGTACTGCAGATGGCAGCAATAGGGCAGCTGCTCAGAGGGAAAGGAAGAGTAGGCAACCACCACGGGAACGAATGAAGATTGAAAAGATCAGGCCTTCACTACCTGCAGATTCATCAAGTGCTGACGCTAGTGCCAGTGAACCTGAAATCACTTCAAAGGATCTCAAGGAAGTAAATAAAGAGGCTACATTAGAGAAAGGAGATAGCACTACCGCCAATCCTAAGACTGATCAAGATGTGGCTGTTGTTGATACTGCAGTCGAAGTTCAACAAACAGAGAGCAAGTCTGAGGATTCAACTCCTGGCTTGGATGGAGTTGAACATCCTGGAAATCCAGAGATTGCTGTTGAAAGCATCTCTAGTATTTCACATGAGAAAAGTGGGCCAAGCAGCAATAACCAGACAGTTGAGATTGATGCAGTGGTTAATTTGGAGGAAAAAGACTCGGTTATTTCTGATATCAAGGAGAGAAATGCATCTGAGTTACTTAATGATGTAGGGGGTACCAGCAAACCTCATGAATCAAAGAAAGAGAATACTTCAGATTCACCAGAAAGCGCAGAAAATCAACAAGGACAGAAATCTGATTCAGTTTATGTGAAAGAACAAGAACAACTTGAGGAGGTAGGTTAGCGAAAATCGAAGTCAAGTGGCCAAAACTGTTCTGATTTGTGTGTTTCTTGATTATTCTCAGTTCCCACAATATATCTTTCTTGTTTGGTCTTGGACAGGCTCAGGGATTGTTAAAAAGCGCTGTCAAAACTGGCCAGTCAAAAGAAGCTAGATTAGCTAGGGTAAGGAACTAAGCTTAGTGGCCTTGCTACCTGATACATTTTGGCTATGTATGTATGTTGACTTATTGATCAGCTGTCTACATTTTCAAGGTTTGTGCTGGACTCTCATCCCGCCTCCAAGAATATAAATCTGAAAATGCACAGCTGGAAGAACTTCTCGGTCAAGAGGTCAGGCTATCTTAGTTTTGATGACATTTTTCCTATTTATATCCATCCAATAAATGTTACGGTGCTCTTTGTTTCATATGTACTGATGCTATAAAACACAACAGAGAGAGAAATCTAGCTCGTATGAAGCTCATATAAAGCAACTAGAGAAAGAACTATCGATGTCCAGAGTTGAAGGTTCACGAGCAGAATCCAATATGCTTGATGCTCTGAATGCAAAAAATGCCGAGATTGAATCTCTGGTTAAGTCATTTGACTCTTGGAAAAAGAAAGCGACGGCTTCAGAAGAAAAGCTAGCATCTTTAGAGGTTTGAACTTATACTGCCATTTTAAACTGTCTCTTCTGTAAGCATATGAGAATTAGAACCTAAGGAAAACATAATATATATCCTATTATCCTACCGTCTTTAGTTTATGCTTTGTAGATACTTTTTTCCTTTCTCTGCCCTTTTCAAGGATCATATTTTTCTCAATCAATGACAACCATTTTCATGGTGCTTTTTAATGTACTTTGGAGCTGACATTCAGATATAAAGCTCAGGCTGTGTACCTATGATCTGACTGAGCAGTTATTGATGAGAAATGATCTAATGTCTCTTGAGTCTTATTTATGTATATTGATTTTATCTTGTATCACTGGAAGTCTTGAATTGATCCACGTGAATTGTGCTTGTGCATGTTTGCTCCCTCGTGATTTTATGATATTTCATTTTGAATATGGATCAAGAGCTATGGCTGGATAATTTGCCATGATCATGCATTTTATTTTGTAAAGTCCCAACAAAACACTTAATATCATTAAATTGATGAATATTTGTCCTTAAATAGATATATCATTAAATACCGGTCCTGTATTCTGCTGAACCAGGAAGATATGGATGGCCTCAAGAGGAACCGCGAACTTACTGAAACCAGAGTCATCCAGGTTAGTAACTCAAATGGTTTCAGGTACGATTTCATGTGCTGATAAAGACATAACCTCCAGTGGCTCTGTTTCACTTAGGCTTTGCGAGAGGAACTAGCTACCGCAGAACGTAGGGCTGAAGAGGAGCGTATTGCACATAATGCCACAAAAATGGTAAGTATTCACAGTTTGTTCTCCGTCTTTAGTTTCTTCTGTTAGAATTTTATGACTTGTTGTCACACAGGCAGCGCTTGAGAGAGAAGTCGAATTAGAACATCGGGCTGTTGAGGCATCAAATGCTCTTGCTAGAATACAGGTAATTTTACATGGTATTATAACTGGCATCATAATCTATTTGCGAGGATGAGAAAGTATACATCCCAATTGTTGTTAAGAACCTCTTTGGTTTTATTAGCCTGTTGTATCATATCAAGCATGACAAAACAAAGGCCAATAAATACAATCTTTATGTTTGTCTTCGGCAACTGTTACATTTTTGACTTGGCAGGAGGAACAGCATTTTTGAATCCTTAATGGTAGTTACTCTTCTAAATAAATTTTCTGATGAGCTCTGTTCAAGGACTATTTTGTTTTCTTATTGTAAACTATGTGTGGAAAAAATCAATTTGGTTTGTACTTAAAACTAGCAGCTGCCACATCTGCACTTGAGGATTGGCGTCTTAATTTGAATCATGCAAACGAACTTTTTCGTATTATATTCCAGAGGTTTATTCTTCAGCATGACATAATAGTAATAATTATGAGTAAATGTAGTGTAACTTCAAATGCCCAGTTGATTTATTTCATTTAGTACTTATGATACCTAACTGCATCCTGCTTTCATTATTTAATGAGAATGCTCATCTTTAATGCTGTTGATCCTTTTCATAATATAATTCACTAATCTTGTAAGTTCGATATTATCTATTCTGTTGCGATCAAGAGAGCTGCTGATCAAAGCTCATCTAGAGCAATGGAACTGGAGCACAAGGTGGCTGTGCTTGAGGTAAATTCTGCCTTTTGTCTTATATATGAGATGTTTGGTTTCTCCTACTTACTATAAATGTTATGGTTATCATAGGTTGAATGTGGATCGCTACAGCAAGAATTGCAGGAGATGGAAGCTCGTAATCGCCGGGCACAGAAAAAGCCTTCTGAAGAAGCTAAGCAAGTTCTTCAGGTAAAAAGAAGAAACATCTTAATTATTTCCATAGCTTAGTTTTTGGTTGAGATTTTTGGTACATTTCATGAATGTTGATATGCCCGCGCTGGACATATTGTTTAATACTGACCTAAAGATGCTTAACAATGCTTTCGTTAGTTATTTTTTATTTGAACAAACAGATAGAATTAGCATATAAAACAAGCATCATGGATCACATCTCTTACTATGGTGAAAGCAGATGCAGGCTTGGCAGGAAGAAGTTGAGCGTGCACGCCAGAGCCAAAGAGATGCAGAAACAAAGATCTCATCCCTGGAGGTAACAATAATTTAATAATATGGCTAAAAAAACATTCGTATTCATCTTATTCATTTTTTTTATTCCAGTTTTGGCTAAGAACACCAGGTGTTTAAGCAACATGTTTTTATTCATGTTGATCAGATTTGTTTTGGTTCAAGTATTATATTACAATGGAGTGGTTTCCCATACTGTGATCATATGCAAAACTTTATGGTCATCTGATCTTTATTTTCATGATACAGGCTGAGTTGCAGAAGATGAGAATTGAAATGGCAGGAATGAAAAGGGATGCAGAGCATTATTCTAGACAGGTAAAATACATATTGATATTTTCTGACAATTTGTTGAGGTCACCTTTCTGAATCCTGTAAGTTTTACAGATTGATTTGACAACATCATGTGTTCTGTTATTGATGTAATACATGTTACTTGTTATCAGGAGCATGTTGAGCTGGAGAAGAGATACCGTGAACTCACTGATTTGTTGGTATGTAACGAACCTACCAAGATCTTTGTTATCCTTAATGCTTAATAAATGGAAAACCAATTTGATTTGGGCTGCATCCTTCTTCCAGTACCACAAGCAAACTCAATTAGAATCCATGGCAAGTGAAAAAGCTGCACTAGAGTTCCAGTTGGAGAAATCATTGAAACAGTTTCATGAAGTGCAGGTTCCTATTTTTCTTCCTTTTTTGTTTATATTTGTTAATAAGCTTCCTGCAGACATTCTTACTTTTTATATTATCATAAATGTTCTCTGTTGGCTAGGTTGAAGCAGAAAGGAGTAGAGCTTCACGCAGATCAGCGTCTTCATGGGAAGAAGATACTGATATCAAGGCATTAGAGTATGTTAGCTCTATCCTTTTTGTTATAAAATACAGAAAAAATGCTGTATATTCTCCTTTTTTGATCCTGTGATAATGACATTATGGCTTATGAAACAGAAGTGTGTGCGCTTTTAATTATTCTTAGCAATGTTCTTTTATTTGCAAGTCATAATACAGCTTTAGAGGTATAATAACTATGCATATTGCAGGCCTCTTCCTCTTCACCATCGACACATGGCAAAAGCAAATCAGCAGGTACATATGACCTGTGGAAATCTGAAGATCTGCATCCTGTTTAATTAAGAAGGATAATAGAATATTGCTTGTTTCTGATGCGTCTTTTGTCTCCAGTTGCAAAAGGCTGCTAAGCTTCTAGATACAGGAGCTGTCCGTGCGACTAGATTTCTGTGGCGGCATCCTGTTGCTCGAGTCAGCTTGCTATTCTATCTGGCAAGAACAGCACTCCTGTTATTTCCTGCTCTTGATATTTCTTGGTTGTCTTCTGAGTTCTGACTAAATTAGTTGAACCTTCATCAGGTGTTCGTGCATTTATTCTTGATGCACTTGCTACACCGTCTTCAGGTAAGCAACCATACTTTCCCTTTTTTTGTTATTTGTCCTTGCACATGCGAACCCCTAAACAAATTTTTGAAATCACTGTGTTTGAATGTGGCAGGACTTCGCATCAAGAGAAATGGTGCCGTCAGGCATGGGGGATCTGGCCAACGCGAAGTTGCCTTAGGCTCTGCAGAGCTGCGCGGTCCGGCCATTCCTTTCTGATTCTAGCCCTTCGTGCAGTATTAACCACCCACATTTTCTTCTTTCTGTTTTTGTAAAGTACTACTGTTCTTTGTTTGGCCATGGGCTATATTATAATCCATTCTTTCAGTCTTTCAGACCTCACATTGATAATCGAGAAAGAGCATGTACCAGCTTTTATACACTTATGGGCCTTATGGCCCAATATACAACAACCCACTTGAGTCTTTGAGCTAACTTTTGGTACTCATCAGCAAACTGTTGAGACGATTGAGCAAAACAAAATGTGGACGGAAAAAAAAATAAGTATTGACAACCTGTGCCGCGGCCGTTTTGGCAGGTGCCCAACTGGTGTGTACTTTTGTTTTGTTGTTGGATACTAAAATAGATTTTCTTTGCTATTGTACATGGGTAAATTATTTATCAGCCATCTTAAAAAAACTATAAATTTTTAAAAATTTTAATTTTTTTTATCAATCATCAATGTTAACTTTTTTTTCTTATTCATCGTGTCTATACATTTGGAGATTCGAAAAAGACTTGTTTACCCTTTTATCATTTTTTTTTGCTAAGTTTTCTCATTGCCTAGTTTAGTGTATCTTATTGGAATTTGTCCCTATCACGAATTCACACTATGTCCACGAACTCAAAAGATAAAATGGTTCAGATTAAATTATAAAAGTTGAATTTGAATTAAAAGTGAAAATTGTTTGTTGTGAAAAATTTATAAGCCTAAACCAAACAACTTGAAAAATCGCGAGCCTGCGACCCTCTTGCTGCTTTCATCCAGTATCACCTGCGCGGCCAAATCCGGTGACTGAAAAAGCGCAAGCCTTTGGTGAGCCCGTGGCATCCTAGGAGGCTCGAGCAACTTCCATGCATCATCGTTCAGAGTGGCTGAATCTAGTCATGAAAATTTTGTTCCTCTTTTTAACTAAGATAGGCAACAATCCAGCATGTTGAATACGTATTCCATTTCCATATCCAGGACGAGACAAATGACCCTGCAGCTTCCATGAATCATCGGCTGGCGTACAGGAATGAAAGGAGAAAATGATAAACGAGCACAAGCCCAGCTGCTACCATGATCTGCAAATTCAACGGGACGACCTTCCCAGCGTCTGCGTTCATCGCCTCCTCGTCCGCACCGGCCGGTGGGCATGAAAGGAAGAACTCGGCCGAGATGGCGTGGTCTCCCTGGAAATCACCACTGCTGTAAGCCGGCCTCCCGGACTTGCTCTTGTACAACCCGTGGCTCCATTCCTGCACCCGTTGAGTGCAAGGACATGAAACAGGTAGTAATAAGGATTAAGGAAGCATGCATCATGATGTAAAATAATAGTTGACAAGGTGGCATGATGTAAAATAATTTTCAGTCAGAAGTATGGAACTAGTCGGCATCAAGATGCATTCCTCAGTCACCTGAATTAGGTCGCCGATGGTGACCACGGCGGCTCCGCCGAGGGGGCGGAACCTCGACCAGCCTCGCCGGGAGAAGAAGTGGAACGTGGACGCGCCGGGGCAGAGGTGGAGGGCGAGGGCTCGCGAGTGCCTCGACTCGTGCACCAGCATCCGCAGGACGTCGTCCTGGCTGAGAGGGCCAGAGGCGCCGCTTCGGTTCGCTTGCTCGCGGCGGTGCCTGCGGATGCAGAGAAGCGAGCCGTTCGAATCCGCTGCTTCGGCCAAGGGGTCACCAGTAGCATCAGCAGCTGCACTGCCTTGCTGCAAGGCGTGCATGAGCTTGGTGGAGATTCGCTCCAGCTGGGCGAACAGATCATCTGCTCCTCTGTTCCTGGACACGGATAGATCATACACCAAGTAAAATTCGCATTACTATTGTGAATTGCAGTTTTAGAGTAGGACACAGACAGAACATTGGAGATATTTTGTTCATGTAGTAACCATAACACGTATAGTTCGTACAAACGTACCTGACATGAGTAGCGCCGTTCGACGTCGGCAAGTTTCCCGCCATATTGCGGTCTGCTTCTCCCGGTGGCCACCAAAGCTCCTCACCATCAACATTCCCTCCGACTCCCTCCACCTCCTCCAACTTCAGCGACCCCTCCCTGGCCGCCGCATCACGTAGCGCCTCCGACACCAAGTCCCCGTCGACCCCGTGCCCGACCACCTGGAAACAACCAAACGCGACGGCCGCGGACTTCAGCGCCTCCACCGCCCGCTCGCCTCCATCCACGGGCGAGTCCAGCTGACGCATGTCGATAACAGGCGGCGCCCACGCCGCCTTCTCTTTCTTCTTCCTCCGCGGCAGGGCGCCGTCGGCTGGGAGCCGCAGCACCGGGACCCGCGCGGAGCATCGCAGGAACCTGCCGATCTCGTCGTCGTCCTGGCTCTCACCGTACCCGGACGACGACGACCCGGAGCTGCTTCCCGTAAGAACGCCGGTGACGGGGGACGGCGGCGGTGCACGGAACTCCGGCCGTGGTAGTAGGTCCCTGGGCCTCTGGAGGTGCGTGACGAAGGATGCGGCGGCCATTAGTGGCCTTGTAGTTTTTGTGTGCACTAGCTAACCACCTGCCACCCGTGGTGTTTATAGACGTGGACATGGCAAGCGACTTTAACATGGCCGAACCTGTAGCAGCCTCCGGTGAGTTGCAGGCCTGTTCTTGCAGGGACAAGAGCGTGTCCGAGAAAAGGGTTAGAATGGGCAGAGAAAAGCGGGGCTCATCGAAGCTTCTTTTTCGTTGTGATAAAGAGGAACATGGAACGCAGGCGCCAGCTCGAAAGAGGAGGTGGCATGCATGATGATGCATCATTGTGCCAGGAGTTTATGTTGAGCTGTTTGTGCTGCTGTCCGAATGTCGCCCTGTTAAAAGGTTTTCTGCATCGCCAAAGTGCTTTTGTTTTCTTTGATGAATGTTTGGTGTCCTTTTGCCTGTGCTCCGTCTGGGGAATAGAATGTTTCGATAGGTCATATTATTAGATAAATATTAAAGTTTGAGAGAGTGTCAACATTAGCGGGGATAGCTCAGTTGGGAGAGCGTCAGACTGAAGATCTGAAGGTCGCGTGTTCGATCCACGCTCACCGCATTCTTTTTTTTTCTTTTTCATATTTTGGTACAAATCCTAATCAACTTGGCGTGGACTCTAGGTTCGTGGCTCGCCTATGGTCTGATTTATTTTGCTCTTTATTTTGGTGGAATAAGTCTGTATTGATTTCATGTTTCATCAAGTATTGTTCATGTTTCATCAGAGACCCCGCTGTCCTATAACAATTATTAACAATATCATTTCCTTCTCAGTAAAACCTCATCCAATCGCTCTTCGAGCACTTGATTCCGGTGCAACTGCGTGTCAGGGATTTGCATCTTGGCTTGCCAATGGACTACTAGTGAAGTGTGCTGGCATTACCTTGGGCCGGCTGTCACTACAGAAGGAGCATCGTCACTGATCGGGGACTTGGACAGCAGAACGAACTGGCGGCGAGCTTCGGCTCGACGTGAGTGCTGCTCGATTTCTCTTTATCATTTCCCTTTCTTCTTCCTCCAAACCACATCTAAAACCTTCTAGAATGTTCCAGAGCTTGTAGTCTGTCCTGATTCAATAACACTGCCATCTTAGCAAACCGATGGCAGGGTCGTAAACGTCGGTTTCGAGCCAACCATTACTGTCTGGCAGCTCTCCTACTCCGCCGTCAGCCGGTTCCGGCTCTGCTCCCCCGACCAGAACCCGTAGCTCGTCTAATCCTCGTGCGACCGCGACGCCACCATGGTGGCCCCATTTTTAGATGCCGCTGCCTTCCTTGAGGCAAAAGTGCGGGACGTGCAATCGAAAAACCCTCTCCACTTCCAGCCACGTCTCCTGACTCCCTCCTGACCCGCCGTTACGCTGCCGCTTCGTGGTGGTGTCCTCCCAGGTCCGGCTCGTCAGCACCGACGAGCTCTCCAGCTCTAGCCTGCACCTCCTCGACCCAGTCACCGACGCCCAGGCCACGCTGCCCCTGCCGCCGGTTGAAACTATAATTGGCGTTAGGCCGTGGCACACCGGACACGGCGTGCTCGACGGGTAGGGCTGTCACTGAGCCAAATTCGAGCTCGGCTCAATTCGATTTCGGATCAATAACAAAAAAAAATACAAAAATATTTATTAACAATAATAGAAAAAATTATTTTAAACTATAAAATTAATAAATTAACTACTAAAATATATAAAAATAATAATTATTTATCCTAACGAACTTTATCAAGCTGTAGGTTCACGAGCTCTATAGCGAGCTCAAATTCGATTCGATTAATTTTCAAGCCGAGCTCGAACCGAACTTATAATGAATCAAACTCGAATAGCTCACCGGCTCGAGCTTCTATTAATAGCCCTATCGACGGGTACAATCTCGCACACTATCAGGTTCGTCAATTTCCCAGCTCACTGCTGAATTGGCCCCCTCTCGTCAATCTTGAAAGGCGCTTGTTAGCAAAGCAAAACTGTTTTCACTCTCGAGAACTTACTTAAGGCTCCTTTGGACTGACGCCTCTTTGAAACGCGGAAATTTTTCACGTTTCTAGCGTTTTTCCTGCGAAAATCCTACACTCCAAAGAAGGCCTGATTCAAGTAAAATTTCTGTAAAAATCGTTCCCAAGGAGCTCTTTGTCTTATGAATATAATAATAATAATAATAATACTTTATCAGATAATGGTAATGTAAGTGTAAGCTGGATGTAAGTTGTTTTTCTAGGCCCGGTACACCCACGGGTAATAATAACTCTGGCAACCTGAGACGGGGCGAAGCGCCCGCCGGGCATCACGTCGACGTTCGCGCCTGAACCACAGCACCACACGCAGGCCGACGCCACTTCACATTTCCACAACCACAACGCCTCACTGCCTCAGCTTATCAGTTATCACCATCACCGTAGCTTAGCCAACGCAATGTTGACTAGTGAAACCGATACACAAGCTCGCTCCTAGTCTACCCGTTCTGTTTCAGCACAGGCTGTTTTTATCATGTTACTGAGATGCACGAGGATGACGACCCATCTTGCTGCTGGAGCAGATCTCTACTTCTTTTTCGGCAGCTTGGCCGCAGGCCCTCCTCCCGTCACCTGGGTCGGTGCAGATTTCGTGCGACCTGGTTAACAGGCATGGGCTCTCATCAGCATCAATCAACTAACAGGAAATGGATTAGATGCTAAATAATGGTTGCATAGTTTCAAGTGGTTCCACTATGTTACCTGGAGGTTTCAGAGCAGATTCCCTTGGTTTTGGTTTGGAGTTTCCAGGCTGCCCATTCTTATTGAGGAACATTCTGGCTATTCTTGATGGGGTTTTCTGCCTGTAATTGCAGAGGATAGCAGAATGAATTTTACCGAGAGAAGAAAAATACTCTATTAGAGATGCCCATATGGCAGATTAATGACTGAAGCCATGCAAAATCTGTTTGTGGCCTGATGCTGGTATGTTAGAAGTGACATGGAAGTAGAATGATAACATACGTCTGTTCCGCTATTGCCTCCGAAGCCGCGCCAACTGAATATTCAGTTCCCGCTACTGAGCAGCCATCATCATCAGATAGATGATCTTCGCATTCGGCTTCACCTGACCCCCTTCTACCTGCATCAGCAGAAGTGTCACCGTTACTGATTCCATTGATCCTTAAGTTCCGAGGATTTGATAAAAGTCTTCTTACCAGATAATTGCTCGATATATTGGCTATTTCCATTACTGTCCTTTATAGAACTCGGAGATTTAGCTTTGTCCTTAAGATGTTGAAGCTGTTCAATTTCCATATCTTTCTGTAATATCATATCTTTCAAATATGCAACCTGCACATAAAAGCGATTACACTTCTGAAATCGAGATAGAATGCTAGCATGAAAGGGTCTGCAGAAGCTCTTTGACCTAAGTTTTAACAATTGAACCATATATTGAACTCCATTCACCCATATAAGCAAAACAATTCATCCATTCTTTTTCCCACCTCAGCTAATTTGAGGTGATACCTGATGATAACTCACCCTTCAAATACCACTGTAAGTCTGTACTTACTAATGTTGACAAATTAAAAGAAGTTTATGTAAAAGATTGCTACTTAACGTAGAAAATTCGAGTAAAACAACAAGAAAACAATAATTTTAGATATGTTAAGATTCGAAAAGCTGAAGTATGGAAACCTGCTCTATCAGCTCTTTTATATCTTTGCCCTCTTTGTTGCTTCTTGCAGCACCTAACTCAACCCCAGAAACCCTCTCAGCAAATTTTAGAGTGCTTATTGTTTCTGAATATGATTCAATATCAGGATTCACTTGAACAAACATAAGTGTCTTTGCTTGTCCACCTGCAAGAGATGACAAAAACATTAGGACAAGTAATCGGCACACCACATATGAACACAAGCAGCAAGCATATGTTACCTAAAGAACTCTGAAGAACTTGAGTTAGCTTGCTATTTCTATATGGAACATGAGAATTTTTTTGTGCCAAAGCAAAGATCACATCACCGAGAGCAGAAAGTGATTTGTTAATATGTTGTGCTTCTTTTAATCTATCTCCAGTTGCTTCAGACCGTTCAACCCTTTCACTCCCAGCAAGATCAATCAGGTGTAGACATCCTCGAGATGTAGATCCATTTTTCAAATCCAACCCTCTAACATGCACAGTTAAAATACTGCATGCAAATAGAAACTTCAGAATGAATGCTGCAATATTTTTTTTTTTTGAAATAACTTCAATATCCAACTTTTACGGTATGTACCTGTGAGACCGGCTACTCCTTTCGTTTAGAGCTGTTGATCCAACAGCTCTATTTCTCTGCCCAGTTTCCATCAACTCGAGCACATCTGTTGTCGATGCTACTGGATGCAAGCTCGCATCAGGGACGACAAGTCCATTAGGCTGAGAAGTACTCCAAATTCCAAGCGTTTCTTTATGTCAGGTATAACAAGCTTAGTTTTATGTTTGACAGTATTAATACTAAAATGTAGTCATGAAAGACATGCTAATAGGAAGTAAACAAATTTTTTATTGGGGGAAGGATATCTTTTCTGTACAATATCATTTGATAGAAGATCCCGCACTTGCTCGTTGTATATCTCAACCATCTGAACTCCCACCTCATATGAGAAAGCATTTCTTCTGCTTAGAGAGATATCAAACAGGTCATTTAAAGCTCGATAGTTGACACCCCAATCTTCTTTTGATGTACCTGGTCCACTCTATAGAAGAAAATGGTACCCAAAAACCAGTTAGACATGTTCCCGGCAATATATGTTTACAGTTGGTTGACTTAATTTAGGAGGGTTAATAACAAAATACCATGGTGTAAGTCTTTCCTGAACCAGTCTGACCATACGCAAAAATGCACACATTGAACCCATCAAGCACAGATCTAATCAGAGGCTGAATATCGGAGAAAACTTCAGCTGCAAGTATGAATAGTTTGTGAGCAATATTCAATTATGATAGTGACTGAACCCTAAACGTTTATAAGATATACCTTGAGAAGCACGTGTACCAAAAACTTTGTTAAACTTGAACATTCGACATCCCTCCTTCCCTTGCTTGGAGGGATTTGAAATAAGAATCTCACCGCTTTCACCAATATAATCAATTGTGGTCACTTTCCCATCTTGACCAGGAAGAAATGGCCTGACGCGACAATAGACTCTGATATTGCCTGGTAACAGTCATTAGAGAAGAAAGAAAATCTTAAACAGCCATAAAATATGATCCCAATAAATTCATAATCGTGCAGGGAAATACCTTTAAGCTCTTGAACTTCATTAAAAAGCTTCTGATTTTCAGCGAGAACCTTATGGTAATTGTCAGCCGCATCTACTAATCCTTTTAACTCATGTCCTAAATAATTTAGCAAAATAAAAGCATGCAAAATGCATTAGCAGTGAAAATGCACATATATGTGTACAACAGTGCCAAAACAAATCATAACTACCAACCAATTTTAAATATTTCATCTCTCCATTTCATTTGAAGGGCAAACATTTCCTGCTTAATAGTCTGGGATGATATCCTTATGTCCTAACATAGTTGAAAAAAATTAGGTAAGTAACATAACTAAACTTACAAGAGGAAGAATAGAAAAATAAAAAGATAAATGAACCTTGATGGACAACTTTTGGTTATCCATAAAACTCTGGAAAATGTTTGCCTTCCTGCTCCAAAGTTGTGAGTTTAGTTGGGAAGCAGACTCAATTTCTTCAGATTTCTTTTTTGATTGTATCAGTAGAAATTCAGCCTCCTTAACTCTCGAAGCTAAGTGTTCCTCCATCTGCCTTGCTTCGGCTTTCATTTGCTCACGATATTGTTCGTGCATCCTACTCATGACCTGTATTTCTTGCTGAAGGGAGGCAATTCTATTCTCTGCATTTTCCTTTTCTCGGATCAGCCGGACCATATCTTGCTCACCTAGTTTCCATTTCTCATCAATTTTTGATTTCTCTACCTATAAGAATAAAAGCAAAAAAAATAAATGATATGTTCATCCTAACTATCACCACAAAATTTTGTACAAAAGTACCATGCTGCCAATAGCTGTTTCATAGTTTTTTTCCTGAACTTATTGGAGCAAGTAACACGATTAGAAATACAAAAGGCAGGTAAGGAAGTATTGAATACCTCAACTAGCTCAAGCCGATTTATCGTCATCTGAAGAAGTCATATTTGTCAATATAAAAAATTGGAGTGATTCCTATGAGAATATTCAAAACATCAATTAATGGGATAGTTACCTCGTTTTCCTCATTTGTACCATTTACTAATGTCTCTAGTGCTTTGATTTTCGAACGATATTTGCCTTCTCGAGTCTTGATGACATTAGTTTGCTGCAAAAATATGTTTTAGGATTTGAGTTTATATGGCAGAAGTGGTAAATTCAAAACAAATACCCCACTCACATTCCTAATATGATCAGCTTGAATAGAAAATCGATGCTCTATCTCTTGAATAACATTCCTCAGCAAGTAAACAGCATTCTGAAACAGGAATAGTAGATCAAAGTTAGTCATCAATAATTGAGGATAAGAAAAAAAAGAAAAAAAAATGTTTTCCAGGCATTATGTTAATTGAAAGATCATGAAAATAAACTCACATGTGGTATTTCTCCTCTCTTCCTCTCAATGGTATCATCAAGAATGCCATTAACAACTCTAAGAAGTGATTGGGTAGGGGCATTCTAAGAGAAAATGGTTATGATTAATTAAGATCCACAGAGAGTAATAAAACTGATATGATGTTATGTTAAAGATTTACATCCAGACTACTTGAATGCATCATCTCTGAAATTTTGCCAGCAGATAGATCAGTATAGGAGCCCTTCTTAACTTGGAATGCATCATGGACCTTTTGTCCTGCAAAAGTAAAGTGATAATCATAGTATAGCAAAGATACAAAGTCAAATTTGACGAAACCAAATAGAAGCTGACCAGGTAAATTTTACTTGTATTGTATATTTTATGGATATTATGGACATGGAACCTTACCAACTTTGTCATGAATGCTAGAGCTACCGATTGTGTAAAGTTCGGGAAATGTTAAGACTGCATACATGAGCTTTTTGTTTAAACTCTAAAGAAACAACAATGTTAGCATACCTGAATGTGGAGTATTTTGCTGAGACTTGGAGTCCCAGTGGCTTTTCCGTCTTTCCTCCCCAGGAAATCTTTTTCCTGGCGTTGCAACAGAAATTTTAGGCCCATCGGATTCTCGAGGTTCCAGTCTCCTTCTCAGGGGGGTCTTAGCGACATTGTTTGAAATATTTGAGCATAATCCATTAGTCACATTATCCTTTAGAGCCAAGAGGCATTCAACTACAGAAGATACGGATCCCTGTAATCATTAAGAAAACAAGTGTCACAAAAATGACAGGAGCAGAATCAGTTTCATTTTGCAGTGACACTGAATCAAATAGTGGATGTACTTTCTCCCCCCAAAAAAAATGTATTGGAGGTAGGTTTTGGTAAGGGGAGTTTTAGGTATATGCCCTATGTTTTGTGAAACTTTATAGATACTGGATTTGAAGTAAATCTTTTATGTGAACTTTTCTTCATATGTTTGATAAGAGTTCTAAATTTGTAAGACCACTCTACATTAAGTATATGGACAGCAACAGACAGCAGTAACCTCACCTCTTCCAGATCCTTCACACTGAAGCCTGGCAACCCCATCTCAGCGACAACAGAGAGGAACTTCTTCACATTTGACCGCTGGTCCGACGCAAAACCACCCCACATTCCCTGGAAACAAGTAATCAAGTTTAGATCGCAACAAAGAACAACATGCAACAAAAAGCTCTGCTCCTCCAATCTGAGTAAATCTCACCTCCTGAACACCAGGCATGAACTTGTCCGCAATGTAGCATAACGCTGAACCATCAATGAGGTACTCGCGCAGCTCCTCGTCTGAAGAATCCAATGGCAAATCGAACTCCGGCAGCAAACTGCCGAGCCAGTCTATCACCTCGGCACGTCGATTAGCTACAAATGTTCAGTCACCAAAAGAACATGAGAAATGTGGGCTCCAATCGAAGCTTCGAACCAGCATAGCATAAAAAAAAGGATAGCATTTTGATCTCCCAGGCAAAAAATCTGGAAAGTACATACTAAAGAAAAATGGGCGCATCGCCCTGAACTGCTAAAATAGGCATCAAGAACACCTAATTCCAAAAGCTGGGCAAATTCAACTCCTGGAGCTTCAAAACTGGAGTTTGACAAGAGCGGAATCTCCCTCCAGCTAAACATTTCGCTAGACATTAACATCGTAAACACATAAAACCTTCCAAAGATCCAAACTTCGACCTCGGAGCTTGAATTGAACCATCCCCCCACGGAGAATAGAAAAAGAACAGCTCAGATCGACCGCCTCACCTTCACTGAACTCGTCGTAGTCGCCATCGACATTCCCCATCCCTCACCAAAGGGTCTGGAGCACACAAGGAGCCGAAAGGCCGGCCGATCCGGGCCCAGATCGAGCCCTCCGGCGTGGCAGCGGAGGCTCAAGCTCGGGCTCGGTCGAATCGAGCGGCCCCGAGAGCAATGCGGGAGGTGGATCGGCGGCGTTGGCTCCGGGGCTTTGGCCTGGGTTTTCCTGGCCTCTCCGCTGTCCTCTTCACCACGCGCTGGACGGACCGCTGCACTCTGGCTCAGCAGCTTCCCTGTCGTCTTCTCCGCTCTCACTGGTCTTGCCAGTGGTTGGGTTTTGATTTTGTTTTCGCTTGTGCGTGAAGATCGGTGTAAATGTGTAATCAGCACAGGTACCATGCTGTCCCATATGGCCGGCCTTAACTGCCGTCACCACACCGTTAGTGCCGTAACCATAGCTTTGTTAGTGTCATAATTTCATTGGAGCAGTATAATATTTTTTTTACAAATATGAATTTTAGAATTTTGATCATTGTGTTCGATATACCACTATAATTAACCACATTATGATTGTGGCATCATGGTAAATCATCTATTTGTCATGAAAAAGATGTGGTAGCTAAATGTTATTGTTTTCTTATTGACGATTTTCAAGATCTGATCCTGCAATCCCACTTGGTCCCTCTTTGTGTTGAAAATTGCAATGGACTTTGATAGTAGCTTACTAACATCTGTCTTCGTAAAGGTATTACAGGATCTTATGCTTGTGTTACATGCAATGCTAGAGATTTGTGTCACTCCATTTTCAGTGTCAACAATGACACTGTGTTCATCAGACTCAGTATCAACTTGCTTACAAAGCACCCGTTAAAAAAAATAGTAGACGAATCGGATGGGTGTTAAGCACGGGCACATGCGACTCGAGCGGGATACAAGTAAATGGTGCGAGATCTAAGATCCAACATTGCAACGTGTGCAAAAGGAGAAAAGACCAAACAAAGAGAGAGGAAACGGAAGGGAAGTCCTAAATATCCCCTAAAGAAAGCCGCGGTGGTTGTTTGGACTGGCAATTACATGCAGTACTATATCGCATCTAGGAGCACTACGGAGTCCTTTTTTTTTTTTAAACCACAGGGGAAGGCGAAGAACGGAGAGACGTGGAGGCACGCGTAGCAGCAGCACGGGTAGAGGACGATGCGGTTGCCGTGGTCGCAAGATATTTTTCTGGGCGACCGGGTTGGTGGCCAGCACGTCGGTGGAAGAGATCTCGTTAACCTCCCGCGTGTCGCTCTGGGCGGTCGCTCGAACCTCCTCGCTCGCGTTCTTCGACGGCGATGTGGTACTCACGCCTTGGCTGCAGGTCAGCCGTGCCCGTGCCCATCCGCCCGGGAGTCCGGGACGGGTGTTGGCAAGCCTCTGCTCGCGTACCGCCATAGGACCTCGAAGTCATTTCATTCCGTGGCCTCGGCTCTCCCATGTGAAAAATGCTGCCCATTCCCACGGTCGAATTAACCGTGAATCCGCGAGAAATTACAAACTTGGATTGGGTACCCACCAGGACCAGGCCACCAACACCACCCCTACTCCTTTCATGGCGTGAGGCATCGGCAATTCAGTGTCCACACTACCACACCGCAGCAGCGTCACCTTACCCACCTTCTTGTCCTGACTCCTGTTCGAGTTCGTGCCCTCACGAGTGCGTTACTCAGTGGCCCCAGCCCATGATTCACTTGTGGGCACGCAGGAACAAAAACGAAAACGGTAGCGCGCAGACAGAAAATTACGAGTACTCCTATGCAGGAACAGGCGGAACTGTTGCAGAGAGCAATACTCCTGAAAGCATGCTATTTCATCGTTACATGTCGGATCTCGGAAGGAAATAATCTCCTCCAAGCTTTTGTATTCACTCTGTTACATAGTTATCTCATCACTCGTTATTTTCAGTTACCATATGCATTGTATATTACCACGTCGTTTGCTATAGACAAACGGACTTGGCAGCAGCATCTCGGCCCTGGTTGCTGTGGTAGCAGGCAGCCCAGCAGGGCATCGGTGCGTCCAGACTACACCGTCTTGTGCCCCACAATCTATTTTGGCTGCAACTTGCAGAGCGCCCCACGGCCCCAGCCCAGCTCCTCTATACAGCAGGCCTAGTAGCAGCTCCAGCGGGACCAGCTTGTCGTAAAAGCTGCATGTAAACATACCAAGAAATACAGGAGATAAGATTGTGTCATGCGTCATGACGCAAGTTACATAACAATGGATGAGATTGTGGGGAATGATTACCTGGAAATAGGCTTCCAGTTTCTGCCTCAGGACAGCATGCTCCCTCTTCACTTTCTGGAACGATTTCATGCAACTGCAAACCGAAATCACCAGTGTAAATGATGGCTGTTTTCAGTGCAGCGACAGATATAAATGTAGTATTTTCACTGTGCATTTTGTTTAGGAAGATCAATTAGCAAGAATCTTTCTCAGAAAGTGGTAGAGTGGTGGACAATTTATCATACAAAGAAAATGGAACATTTCTTGAATTGAGAGTCAACACTCTGAAAGAACTAATGATCAATGTGAAGGGGAGAGTGAGACCCGTCAGCGTTTCCTTGCCCACAGTACTCCCTGAATGACATGCACTCACTCTTCATCCTTGAAGCCCCAATGCTGCATCAAGTTGGTGTAGTGTCAATCACATATAAAGTTATAAACTACTCCGTATACAGAAGCTATGACAATCCATGGGATGTTAGTATGCTTTATTTACAGCTGAAACAGACACAGGAAAAACTGCTGAAATAACTTCACATCTGGGTTTGATCAAACCTGTTTTCGACCAATGTTTTTCTAAAATTTAATATATTTTAATAATATAAAAACTATGTATTATGAAAATATTTCTTATGCCAAATTTTAAAGTACAAGTCTCATTTTGTTAAAGTTAATTGAATATATAGAAATTATTGGTCAAAGTTAGATTCGACCAGACCCAAACATTAAGTTATTTTGGGACAGAGGGTGTATGCAACTGATAAATCAGATCTAGATGCATTTGTGGACCTACCTGGAACAGCTCCCTTTGAGTTGCTGCATGTATGCATCCCACCTGCTGAAATCTCTGGGGTATTTCTCACTGCAGTGACACCAAAGTTTAATAGTCAAGTTTACTACTTCTAGCATTCTATCGTATTTGAATTGAGATCAGTTCTTCCCGCCTAAGAAGATTTCCTACTTAGTACTTACAGAGCTTGCTCAATGTTTGATATTAGCCTGGCCGAGTCCTTGAAAAACAAAGTAACGACCTCCTCTGCAAAATTAGGACTAGCTTCATCCTGCAAATCTTCCACCTGACAGAATTGCTCATCTAGGTATCCCTGTCAACACGAAATAGAACTTAGTAAATCAAGCAAATGGTAGCAACAGAAAACTTGAAGAACTGTAGGGAAGTAGCTGTTATCTATGGAATCAAAGTTAGTTTGAACAAACATATGACATAGTTTGATCAAACTTTAATGTAATTGAGAAAAGATATGTTTTATTTATTAGATAGCTCCATGGAACATAGCACATGCCTGATCAAAGAGACTCTTTTTCATGGATGCAGCTTGGCGTCGCAAATTAGAATGATCCATTGTTTGAATGAACTAGGGTAAAGGTGGCAAAGTGCAAGTGACACAGATAGGAGTGTTTCACGAGTTGCAACAAAAATAAAACAGGTGGGAACTATAGATACAGAAAGTTGAGTGTGCGGCATGCTTATATAGCTGAGCAGGCTGCTCCTATTTGTCACCCAAGAAAGTCCAGATATTTCAATATCTGGATAGCGAAGGTAAGCATCTAGCATGCGCAGGTGATTGGATTGCCACGGTGTGCACAAGCTGTCCACATTTTGGAGAGTAACTTGAACTTATGCGGATTCTTGTAACATTGAAAATTAATCAAATAGCCTATGATTTTGTTAAGCTTAATACCCATAATAATTCAAAATCACCAGAGATCAAAGCTTTCTCTCTATCAAATATGCAACTGTATGTAATTTTATTAAATTTGATGCAAACATGAGCACAGTTAAAAGCACACAAACAATGCCACAAACTGAAAAGGACAGGCAACAAACATGCATACACACCACATTCCTCCTAGAACAGAGGCGTCCTGAAATATTGCTAAGAACGATTGCAACCAGCTTGTGGTGGCATCAGCATGCACAGGCCTTTATCTCCCACTAGCATCTACAAGGAAGCTTCAACAGATCAACAGTTTAAGCTTTATCTACCGCCCACCTAACAGAGGGTAAGAGATATACATAGGAGCCAGTTTCTTTTTAATTAAAGCAATTTTGTCAGCCTGAAGTTGTGTGTGTGTGTGGGGGGGGGGGGGGGGGG
>BCLF01000029.1:2436214-2462852 GCA_001602275.1 Zoysia japonica | reverse complement strand
TGGCATCTAAACTGTTTAATCTTTTCAATTCGACAGTTAGCACAAATAAGAGAGATGGCAGCTTTTTCTAACTCCACAGGAACTTCAAAGAGTTTTAGCACTACTAATTTTTTATGCATAAAATAACACAACAAGACCCTCAGTGAAGATATAAAACAACAATGTTTTCTGTGCCAAACATCAACAAATTGAGGCATTCACTTCATAGATACCATGTACTCTGTTTGACAACGTTTATACCAGGCAACATTGAGGTCAAGATTACTTCGTGCTACTATAGGATACATCATGGGGAAAAGAATAGTACTGCTTACTTTTAGTCAAAAGCAACCCAACGATTACACAAGAAATTTTTTATGATAAATTGCAGAACAGGATGTCGTAGTAAGACAAAGTGGGAAAGATAGAACAAGATGTATTTTTGTGCCCCTTAAAGTTCAAACATAATTTGGTGATAAAATCTGGGACAACGATGGAGAATTAGAATCGACCCTGAGATGCTAAACTTTAAGCCTAGCCAAAAAAAAGACAGAAACAGACCTCAGCAGCTTGATCCAATTGCACAGATCAAGGTTCTGTCAGTGCATTGGACCACGTGGCAAACCCACAGCCTTTTGCAAAAGGGGTAAAAGAGATTCATTCAATGATTGATCCGATGATTGCTCTTCATCCCAGGTCGACATCACAACTTGATAAGAGAATATGGCATATATCATAAATTCGAAATAAACAAAAAAGCCTATTCAGGGAATGGATATTGGCAAAAGCAAATTCTGGATGCATCACTGCCATGGCCACAGACGAATAAACTTAAATTTTCTACAAGCAAGCTATGCAGTCAGTACCTCCCCTGAATGGTGTTTAAATTCCAGGCATTACATTGTCTACAAGCAAGCTATGCAGCCAATATCTCCACTGAATCGTGCTTAAGGGGCAGCCTGGTGCACATAGCTCCCGCTTGTGCAGGGTCCACAGAAGGGTCTGACACTTTGGTCCTTTTTGTACGCAGCATTTCCCAACATTCCTGCAAGAGATTGTTTCTATGACTTGAACTCGTGACCTCTTGGTCACAAGGCAACAGCTTTATTACTGCGCGAAGGCTCCCCTTCTCCACTAAATCGTGCTTAAATTTGCAAAAAATTTGACGCATGTACACCACTTTTTATCTATATATTAATCTCTCTCCATTTCTCCAGAGGACATTCATATGGCACCACTATTGATACATTAAGTACCACTGAAATAGCATTACATAGTTGCACCTTTGCTTTGCTGTCAATTAGAAAATCAGATATCAATAATTGCCTGATAAAGCAGTGTTAAATTGTGTTTGCTTAGCGAAACACTATAGGTGTAGCTCACTATATTTAGTCCCAGAAATAACTTCAAACTAAAGATGCCAGTAGTCAAACTGATGAGAAGCACAACGGAAAGACATGCATTTGGGGTGACTATTGCTAATCTATATCTATTTGAATATGGCCCCTCAAATTAATAACAAAAGTTGGCAGAACCATGTATCATGTATGCCATCAACATAATATGCACATCTTGTGAATTTGCTAACAGATTAGACTTCAATCAAACAAAATAAGATAGCTAATTTGACCTTTTTTTTATCATGCATGAAGTTGGTTGAGTGCATGCATAAGCACCATGACAAAGCTAATAGGAGAAGTTTTTCCATTTGCTGATAAAAAATCAAGCTGGAAGCTTATAATGCTATAGCAGATTTGGAAGACATTCAAAACTAAGAAAACTGAAACTGTTTCTCTGCTTTGGCTCCAGAGCATCCAAGTTGGTGAGGCTGCAATCTGGGACCACTGTAAAGCAATGGCCAAACTACCGTCAAGTTAGGCGATGCAAAACTGCACTCCAACACATGGCGAGGATAGCAAGCAGATTCCACATGATCTTCAACAACAGTTCAGCATCCCACTCACACGAACGCACACTCAGATTTTAGAAGCTACACACGCCAGCCACTCCTATCCATTGGTGGTGGATGTGTAGAAGATAGAACCAAACACTAGAAGTTTAATCACCACCTAAGATGAAGCGATTTTTTTTCATCCCAGTACTAGAAAATAAAGATCACGCAGTTTTTGCCTTCTTGTTCCCTCGATTGATTTCATGTCACGCAAGGACCGATTCTCTCATATCGACATCGGAAGGGGATGCGGGCTAGGAAAGCCACATTACCAACCAATCTGGAGCCGAGAGAAGGACTCGATTCCCCGACAGCAACCTTCACGGCCGCAGTTGGCGCGCACCGGCGTCCGGGTGAGCGCGCCGACCCGATCTCGACGCGACGCGAGCCGGAGCTAAGCCACGGGTTTCGCATCGGGGGATGCCCAACGGGTAAGTAGGAACGAAGGCGGAAAGGCGCGCGGGAAAACGGCGGCTGGAGTGCAATACGACGTCAGTAGGACGAGGTGATGCGGGGGGCAGAGGGTGAAAGTGATATGATGAGGATGAGTTACCTACTGCCGCGCGGCCGCGTAGGACGAGCGGGACGGCGGCGGCAACGGAGGACGATCTGGAGCCTGGCGGCGACTGCGCCGTGGCGGTGCGCGGCCGCCGGGGGATGAGGGCGTGGATCGTCATTGTCGCCGGTGGAGTTGGCAACCAGCAGCCGCGGCGGAGCCACTTGCGTACTGTGTGAGGCCGGTCGGCCGCTTCTCCGCTTGTTGTCTCCTGGAGTTTGGGCCTAGAGGGAGCGAAGAAGGCCGGGCCGTCTTTAAATTAGACCAACATCATTATATGGAAACCGGCCCAGCGAACTTTTCAAACTTTGGCGGGGAAATTTGAACGTTGATTCAAGGTAAGACCCATTTGGAATGGTGGATTTTGTTTTCTTTTTCTGTGTTTTTAAGTGAAATTGAACTGTTTTCTATAAAATTTTTACAAAATTCTTGTGAAGTTACTACATTCCAAACGGAGCCTAAAAAAGTCGTGACAATAATCATCAAGAATAATTCGGAATTTGCAGATTGGCAAGCCAAAGAGTAATGGTATGCCTACATCGCGAGGGGTGCGTGGCTCCACCTCTTTTGCGATGTGCGTCATGTGCCCGCCGCAGACAAGCAGAGGCGGGCAGGATGCGCGTCGCCGTCATCCTCATGGCCACAGTGTCATCCTCCGCTGTGCTACTGCAGTACTCCTCTAACCAGGTCCTCGCCGTAGGCGTTCTCCACGCATCCAGCACGTGGTTGTTCTCCTCCCCTGATCCCGCCGGGGTGCCATACTGTACAACGTGCTCGCGCCTGCCCAGTGCCCACTCACTGCCGCCACGACGCCGCCAGACGCACACCCCTCCAAATGCAGCGTCACTGAGTGGCGAGAAGCAGTGCCATGGAGCCGTAAATATTCACGGGCGCGCGAGGAGGGGAGCTGCAGCATCACGGCGGACTCCGAAGCAATGGGCGACAGCAACGCTGCTTGTCCGCCGGACCCGTCGCGGCCACGTACCCCGCAGTCAGCCGGCTCAGAAAAGTCTGCCAGGCCAGGCTGGATCGTTCCTTGTAGCACCTTTCCTCCAGCCCGTGTCATGCGGCCCAGCCCGCATCCGCTCGCGCCCGCACTCCGCTTGCGCTCTCCACCCAAAAAGCAGCGCAGCCAAATCCGACGAGGAACGGCGCACGCGAGACGACGCCATGAGCCGCGCGCTCCTCGCCCACGTCCTCCACCGCCCGCCTCACCTCGCGTACACCGCGCAGCGGGTATCTCCGTACCCTATGGTCCCTATCCGCTTCGCTTCTCGCCACTGGCGTTGAGAATTCTGTGTTTGCCGTTTCGCTCGCTCTGCAGAGTGAGAAGTGGCGTTGGCGCCCGAGGAGGAGCGTTCGCGTCCCGCATCCGCCCTCTTCGTCGTCTTAGCTGCAGCGCGGCAGAATCCACGGCAGGCTTCAGCGAGGAGGCGCCCGCTCCTCCGGCGAGGAAGTAAGTCCCGCGCATCTCTGAGACTCTGATCGGGTGGTGTTCGACGTAATGCTCTCTGATGTGTTTGAGGTTGCCCTTCTGTTTTCGGGGTTGTGATGAAATTTGACTGTAGCTTATCTCCTTTGGGAGTCGCTGGTGGACCTGCATTTAGTTGTGGATTAGGATTTGATTTCAAGTGTAATGAGGAAAGTAAGAAAGTTTGGTTGAATGCTTGGCTAGGCTCTCCTGGATGAATCAACACCTATGTTCAGCGAGCCCAAGTCAATTATGCTCATGATTTCACATGATACAAAATTCATATTGACTCGAAGACTCTAGAAAACAGGAAAATATGGACATTGATGTGTTTACCCTCCACAGGAAAAGAGTGGTTTCTGGTGTTCAGCCAACAGGAATGGTGCACCTTGGGAATTATCTTGGCGCTATTAAAAATTGGATTTCACTTCAGGTACTACATATGTTACTACAGAAATGCATGTTCCTTGTTCTTAGTGCATAGGATTTTATGTTATCTGTGGTGAGCTAACTAAAAATAGGAGCATAAAATCCTACTAGACCAAGCATTGCTGCTCTAGAGGTAGAATAGTACCCTACATATCTGCATTTGATTCTTGGCTGGTGTATTTGGTTTATCATTTTAGCCTACCCCAACTTTCTTGGCACTCAAATGCTTTGATGTTGATCATGTATGATATTTTGTTGCACTAAATGAGACGAATTCAAGAGCTTAGCAGGAGATAGTCAACTAAATTTTTAATAATTCATGTCTTCTTCTTAGTGCACATTTTTGTTGTATGATAATTCATTGCAGAATTCATACGAGACATTCTTTTTCATTGTGGACCTGCATGCGGTAAGCTCTTGAATCTAATCTGTACAACTTGGTGAATTTATTGTGTACAGATTACTTTACCGTATGAGGCGCTGCAGCTATCTAAAGCAACAAGAAGCACAGCTGCAATATATCTAGCATGTGGCATCGACAGCTCCAAGGTTCAGTTGTCATACATATACTGCACTATCTACGATTTGATGTTTCTATTATGTGTGTTCTTCTGTTATTAAATGTTTCATAATGCATCATGTGTTTTCAGGCTTCAATTTTTGTACAATATCATGTCCGTGCTCATGTTGAACTGATGTGGTTGTTGAGTTCTTCCACTCCTATTGGCTGGCTCAATAGAATGATCCAGTTCAAGGAGAAATCACGCAAGGCGGTGTGTCATTCGCTGTATGACAGTTTCACCATCATCTTTTGTTGTGATAGAATCATTTGTCATGTCATGGACAGGACTAAAACTGTACGAGTCAATTGGAAATATAAATTCTTTCCTACCATGTCAAGATTTGGTATTTATGATAAAATAGCATCTCCTCAAACACCGGATAATATGAGCTCTATAATTGCTGTTTAGAATTCTTTGCATATCCCACTGTATTTTCATTGATATGAGCAGATATTCCCTAGTGACTAATCCACTGAAACAGGATTAGGAAAGGAACATTGCATAAAATACTCCTATTTTTTAACATGTTTATTCCTTGTACTTTTGGATTAGGATATTAACCATATTTACTTCTAACTCCATTGTGTTTTGAGAGCCATATGTTGTTCATGTGTCTCCCCTGACTAAGGAATCTCTAATTGAACATCTGATGATTTTTGATGCGTTACCACAAGATTACGAATTCTTAGTGATTTTTTGAAATTTAGTTCTACCTTTACTATTTTACAGAAGCATTATTTTCATAATCTTAGTGATGAGGTGAACTCATAGCTTTTACCAAATCTTTTGAGGTCCTTCCAGTGCTTCTGTTATTGTTTTTGATCTTTTGAGATTCTAGTAGTGGGATTGATAATCTTTCGATTCTTTCTTTTATGTTACCAGGGTGATGAAAATGTTAGAGTGGCACTTCTGACTTATCCTGTTCTAATGGTTTCTGACATCCTTCTGTACCAGGTAAAGTATGTTAGTTGCTGTTCTTAAAAGTCCATAGTGGTAGCCTAAGTGCGACACTTCAACCCTCTTTTGTTATGCCATTGCCTATGATTGCAGTCCGATTTGGTACCTGTTGGTGAAGATCAGACACAACATTTGGAATTAACACGTGAAATTGCTGAGCGTGTGAATAATTTATACGGTGGAAGAAAGTGGAAGAAAATGGGAGGGTAAGGCAATTTTTTTTTGTCATGTCTCTTACAGTTACGTTATTTGTTCCCTCTTTTAGGGTAATGATATGTCTGTTTTTGTTTATAGGAGAGGTGGTTCGTTATTTAAGGTGTATAGTGCCATGGCAAACACATACTTCACAGCTTTAGCATCCTTTCGATGAATTATGTTTTCCTTACACTACCTTTTGGTTTGGTTATTTAGGTTCCTGAAGCCCTTATTCCCCCAGCAGGTGCCCGTGTTATGTCCCTAACTGATGATGTCTCTCCAAGGTAATTAATAGTGTAATGTTATTTGTTGGCTTTCACAAATGAAATCAGTCTTTTATTTTCCATCCTTACTATTATGGGACTCTGTGCTGCCAATCTAAGATGTTTATCCAATAATTTGCAGAGCTGACTCTTTTCAAATGTATTTTTTCATACTTACCTGCTCATACATTTGTATTGTATTGAATTTTCTTCTGCTTATCGCTGTTAGATGTCCAAGTCTGCTCCTTCAGATCAGTCTCATATTAACCTTCTTGATCCAAAAGATGTAAGTAGTTGAATGTAACTATCTTAGTGTTTTATCTCTCTCACATATTTTAGTTGTAAGAGACCTTGGCTTAGCTTTCATTAGGTTTTATTGTGACATTTCACCATGTTTGTGTTCATCCATTTCCTTGAATTGGATTTACGATGATAATTTCGTTTTTCTTTCTGGAAGGTAATTGCGAATAATATTAAATGCTGCAAAACTGATTCACTCCCAGGGTTTGTCTCTCTATCTCCTTACTCTTCTCTCCCCCTATCACTCCACTTGTGACAGAACTTGTTGTTCCAGCTTGGAATTCGACAATCCTGAGAGACCAGAGTGTCGCAATCTTCTCTCTATCTACCAGATTATTACGGGGAAGACTAAAGAGGTACCTTATTTCTGCAACCATGTAATTCACCTATCAAGCCAGAACTTGAATCAGGGTCCGGGCTAGAGTCCCTGCACTAGGACGTTTGCATCTATATCCAGCATCATGTTTTTAGTTGACGAGATAGGCTGATCTTTGTAGTGATTTCTTTTTCACAGGACATTGTCAGTGAATGTCAAGATGTGAGCTGGGGGACATTCAAGTCTACACTTACTGATGCATTAGTTGACCATCTACAACCGATTCAGGTTAGATGACCCTGGGATTCATAGTCTGCTCATGTGCAGCCCTTACACCTACCATATCCAAAATGAATTGATTAATTTGACATCGCAATTTGATAATAAAATCATTTTATCTTACATAATCAATTTCATGCAACTCTTCCTTGCAAATTTGTAGGCCCGTTATGAGGAGATAATGTCTGATCCAGGTTACCTGGATAATGTTCTTCTAGAAGGAGCAGGAAAAGCTTCTGAGATAGCAGACACCACCCTCAACAACGTATACCAAGCCATGGGTTTCTTACGCAGATAGCATATAATTCAATTCAATCGGTCAGAACCTTTTCCATATAGCTCAAAAATTGGGTTCGAACCATCCACGCGGGGCACAGACCACCTGGGAAATGAAAGTAACCTCCAGAGTTGCGCTGACTACATCAGAATTCAGAGTCGAGTTCAGTCATTCAACTGTACATCCTTTTGGTAAAGGATGTTTTTCTTTGAGGATTCAGAAGCAGTAGTAGAGTTCACATATTCGATATCTGGTCCAATTTGGGCAGAGGATTTTTTCAGTCAATCAATGCAATTTGTTAGCGGGTCAGTAGTCGTACAGTTAAGCATTTTGATGTCAATGAAATTCGACGTACACAATGTACAAAACAATGACACAGTGAATTATCCACCGGTCAGCTTCAGGCTTTCGGCAATCTGCAAGTTTGCGTGGAGCCCGTGCGCTGCTCCAACCTCCCAAGGAATGATACATGGATCTATAAATATTTATCATGATAAAACTAAAAATTCAAGTTTTATATAGTCAAATTGATTGTAATTATAAAAAAACATCATTAATCAAAGATAGGTTTAATCAAACCTAGAAATGAAGTTATTTTGGGACGAAGTATTAGGAACTGTACTAGCAACCGGATAGTCCACACTGTATGACTGTTGTTAACGTCATCCTTCACATGGGAGCCCTTCAACACCCAAAGCAACAAGGCGTGAAACTTTTCATTTTCCTCCTATTCCATCGAGCTTACTGCGGTATCTTGTCCTACAGGTGACTTGACGGTGCAGGTGTTCGTAGGAGTATTTGCAAACCGGGATGATTATCTGCATTGCAGCCTAAAACACAAATGGCCACCAATTTTGCATGGCGTGCGTCACGCGATCACCAGAAGCTGTCGAGGTAGTAATCTCTGGCAGCCTCGTCGTCGATGCTAAGCGCCGAGCAGCCCGCCCTCCGGTTGGCGTCGGAGCACTGGGAGCGGAAGCCAGCGTGCGCGTGCGGACACGACCGCTTCGACCCGGCCCAAGTCACGCTTGCCCGCGACGCCTCGGCCGACGACAACGCAGTCTGCTGGCGCTGTCTCGGGGCGCTGTGGCATCGCGTCCGCGCCGCGGAGGACGCGGTGCCCGCCATGTACCGCGGGCTGGCGAGCGCGTCCCGGTGCGGGGTCCGCCGCGGCGTGCTGGTCAGGCTCGGGCCGTACTCGACGACGCTCTTGGCGGGCGAGTCGTACGGCTGCGCGGGCGCGAAGCGGGGCGTGTTGTGCGCCGTCTTGGAGCCCCGGGAGTCGCGCTCGTGGTCGTGGCCGCTCCGACGGAACGAGAGCCGTGCGGGCTGCAGCTTCCCGCCGGGCAGCGGCGAGCACGATGGCGCCAGCGCTGCGGAGCGGTACTCCGTCGAATGCTGATCGGGCGTGTAGCGGCCGGCCATCCGGGAGGACCGGGACCGGAGGTAGCACGTGTCCATCTCCACGATCCGCGGGCTGCGCTCGTAGTTGGAGTCCGTGCTGTCGGACAGCCGCCGGCGGTGCACCGGCGTCGATGGCGGATTCAACCGGAGCTCCTGCTCAGAGGTCCTCGCCTGCATTACAAAACGGGTAACAAAAAACTAAATCATACCCAACCCAAGTTCGTGACTATGAAACATCTGTAAGCATAAGCACCACCGTTACTACTTGTTCCATGGATTTCCGGTATGACGAAGCTTTCTTCACGGCAATGGAGTCGGCTTGCAACCGCAGGAGCGTCTGCAACCTGCGCAGCGTCATGGCCGTCTGCTTCCTCACGAGGTAGCCTCGTACCAACGCCTGGATCTTGACGAGTGATCTGAGAGCGCGAAGAGCTTTCCTTGCCTGCATGACAAGACGCCATTCAAACTCACCTCAAACTTACACCAAAAAAAAAGAAGAATTAAACAAGTTCTAGAGGAGTATGGGTTAGGTGTCGAGGCTTATGTCATCGCTGCGTATGGCCAACTACTCCGGCGCCAATAAGAAACTCTGCAACGCACCGAAGTCACCCCACAGCGTAGCAGCTCGCTAAACAATGGCCTTTGCTGATCCGTTTGCAGATTCGGATAGTACAGCAAACAGTGCAAGAGTCAAAACAACTGTAGACTGTCCTCCATGGAATGGAAAAGGTAGCAGAAGTGACATCATATGGAACAAAAGACTATTCCACTTTTATTAACTGGTGATGACTGATGACGAACAAAAAATGCTGAGAAGATACAGCAAGCTGGCTGCAAAAACACGCTACGAAGAAGAAATTTCTACTGCATGATAACGAACGGATTGAAAGAAACTGGTAACCCAGCAGCAAGAACGATCATACCAGGTAGCCTCTGAAGGTTTTCTGGATCAGGACGGCCGCCCTCTCCTCCCGTCCCTTGACATCCTCTTCCTCCGCGTCGTCGCAAGGGAACGACTTCACCTGCGTCGGCGATTCTCCTGCAGCAGCGACGGCGGCTTGACCCGGCGGGCGCCTGCCACCGTCGACTCCGCTCTTCCTCTGCTTCACGAAACTCCACCTCTTCTTCTCCGTCTCCGGACCGTCGTTCCAGTCGCCAGGGACGTGGTTCTCCGGGAGACCTTTGCGCCCTTCCTTTCTGCCGGTCAGTACCTGCTTGAGCCATCTCATGAAGCGGCCCATGCTGCCGCGCGCAAAATTCCCTGCGCAAAGAAAAATGCTAAACAAAATTGGTCAACGGAGAGTTGAGAATGCGTAGCAGCGAAGGGAGATCAAAAGGCATGTACAGTACATGAAACAGAGGCGGAGCGAGTGACCGACCAGATGGGGAAAACACTCAGACGAGAAATCTCGGAAGGAAATGGAAACGGCAAACTTTGGTGGATGACAAGACGAGCGGCACCGCCGACTCGTGGAAAAGGTGCCTTTGAAACAGCCAAAGGCGAGGCCTGCAGCGAGCAGGAAACACCTTACGAGATCAACGGGAGAGACTGGCAGGGCGAACAAGGCGCTGAACAGCGGCAGGAGAGCTGAGCAGCGGCGATCCGTACGTGGAATCCTGGAGGACGATGGAGTCCAAGAAGCAAAAGAACAAGCTTGATTTTCAGACGCGTCACAGAAAAATCTTACGAAATCAACGGGAGAGACTGACAGGGCGAGCAAGGCGCCCAGAAATGGAGCAGGGAATTACCGCCGCCGCCGCCGCCGCGTCCGCCCGGGCCGAGGAAGACGCGGCGAGGTTTACGGGCAGAGCCCCGCGCCCGGAAGCGGAAAGCAGCCAAGCGTCCGCTGAAACCCGCGCGCCGATCAGACCAGCCTGGCTTGGACTGGAGCAGTAGAAAAAGACAGCGATCCCGGCAGCACCAGCAGCAGGGGCGGCGAGCGGATTAGTAGAGGACCCGAACCGAGCGCCTGAACTGACGCGTGGGTCCCCACGGATCGGCACACCCCCTGTTCACGGGAGGGATGAGATTCCGCACACCCCCCGTCCCCGCCCAAGGCTCCGAGCGCAAGCCAACAAAAGCGCGATCCAAACGACCAGCGCAGACGGGCGTCCCGCGACGCACCGTTACTTGCGTTGCGTCTACCACTTGGTTCCAGTGCACATCCCTTGGCCCGGCACGAGTGAAACGATGCGTGGGAACAAGGGGGGTGAACTCGACATGTGCGTGGCGGCAAGGGCGCTCACGCGCAGCGGAAGTGGGCGGTGGCCCAGGGGCGGGGCAACGACGAACGGATCGGTGGGCGCCGGCGGCCGAGAGCGCGGCCGGGACCGGGAGACCGGCGTCACCGATCGATGCCGCCAAGATCCGCCGGGTCCTGGCTTCGCGGGCGCCAACGGGAGCGTGGTTTTTTGGGAAGTCGCGTGGCTCTGAGCTCCCAACGCACTCGCGTGACCGCGTCTGTGGAACGGCGCCGGTTCGTTAGCCCGCCGCGCGGTTGTAGTGCCCCATCTCGTTCTCTGGTCACGCGCAGAGGCGCGTCACGGCAGAGTAGGAATAGGATAACACACGGCCAGTACGAGTACGACGACGGCGACTTGCCCCGCCGGCCAATAATCTTCGTGTCCTTGCGCCACGAGGCGGTTGCATGCGAGCGTTTCGCAGGTTTAGACCTCCGGATCGACGACCGGTCAGAAGTCAAAACTGTATGGGCACAGTGAAACGCAGAGGTAGGCAGGGGCTTTGCGTGTGCAATCTCGCCGGTGGATGCTGTCTTTCCTTCTGCTGCTTCCCTGTGCTGTAGGACATCGATCGTGCTGTACGACAGTTGCTGTCAGATTTGATTGGACGCTATATTTCGCGGCTGCAGAACGAGCTAAATGTAACAACGGATCGAGTCCCATGTGGGTCTCCCAGGCTGAAGGACACGATAAGATAACGACCGTGCTATTGTCGTGCTATAACAGCTTCAAGTCATTCCGGACTAGCTAGTCTAGCTTCGACGCATGGGCAACATTCATCCGCACACCTGTTCGCCGGAAAAAGACGGCTAACCACTGCCGCGGAACAGATCGTCCGCGTCGTGCCCCTGACCACCGAGTAAGTGCTGTTGATTGCGCAGAAGCTCATCATCTCGACAAGCTACGTGACTCAAAACAGCACCACTGCTCCAGCTCCAGCTTTCAACCCACCAAATAGTGACACGAAACAGACAGTAAACCTGCATCTACATGGATAACAGTCAGTAAATCCTGCACCAGTCCTGTTCTGCACGCGAAGTAATCATCGTGCCCGTGAAGGCAGCGTTCTGAATGCCGATCCAAGTATCCAGCCCGAAAAAAGGGAGAACAGGAAGGCGATGATACGTTGCGGTTGGAACCCACCGCTACGGAGCGCACCTAAAACGGCATGCGTCTTTATGTGGGGCGTCAAGCGAGCACGAATTCTAGCTTGTGCTGGTGACGAGATGACATTGCCAGCAACAGCCGAACACACAAAATTGATGGCTCGCGCTGACTTCCTGTTGCCATTCGTTTTCGCTTCTCTCTCTCTCTCTCTCTCTCTCTCTCTCTCTCTCTGGGCGTGGAAGGCGCGACGTCACGTCGCCGTGCTTAAATTCAAGACAAGAAACTTGCAGCTCGGGCTGTCGTGCAGTGTGGACTTCGATGGATCGGCAAGTGCCTTGTGGCAGTGCATTGCGCAGCGTGGGGGTATGAACGGACGGTTTGTACGTTGGGAGTAATAGCAGTCGAGAACGTGCAGCGTGTCGTTATCATGGGATTAGCCATACTGGGATTAGCCATACTTGCGCAGGGCCCTGGTAGAGGAAATTGTACACATATGGCATCCTCATGCAAAATAGCCGACGTCACCGCGCCAAAACCGGTCAGAGCCAAACCATCATGCTCTGTTGTGTCTTTGTGAATGGGCGTCTGGGGTCCCATGGCTTCGCATGGAACGAGACCACGAGTGCCCCTCACGGCAGGACAGGAGTATGCAGGACTAGGACCTTGACACTCCAACCCACCGGTGTGCGCGCCGAAGCTGGCACCGCTCTGCAGCCATCGCCTTGCTGGGTTGGAGGAGCGTTGGACAGAGGCAGCATATGGATCCGTGTACGGGGAACGATGCCGCCGTGCACTCCGTGCTCCGCCTGACGCCTGAGCGTGCAAGCCCGGCTCCGATGGTCCACAGCACAGGAAGCGGAATCCGTTGGTATAGCAGCGGCCGTGCTACTCCTAGACTTCTGCTGCATGTTGGGCCCGCCCTATCGCGGAGAAGAAACAAACTGACAGACTCGGAAGCCAATCACTCAGTCACTCACATCGTACTACGGCCACGGGGACTGCTCGCTCGTGCCAGTTTCCGCTGGCTGATGTGACGTCGACGGGCCTTGCAGGGAAGGCGTGCCTGCCGGAGCACGCGTCGCCAGTCGTCGGCGACGTGACAGTTTCCCGAACCAGAGTGCAGTCGTACTGTACGCCTAAACGCTGCGACGACCTAGCGGCCGGCACAGACGCATGGCACGGGCAGGGAGTTCTTGTTACACCAGATCGGCGATCCGCACACTATTGAGTCTTAGAAGTATAAAGCTGAGCGAAATATTCCTCGTTTCCGCTGTAGGCGGGGACACCACCGCTGGTGCCACGCTTCGGCGGCATCATCTGCGCGCCCGCTCCGTTCCTCGCAACTGTGCCATGCGCGCCAATGCAGAGCAGAGATCGATCTCAGCGGTGTGCACCGGCGCGATCGATCGTCTGGCAGCGGTGGATTCGCTGGACGCAGGATTCCCTTAGTGAGGGAAAGGAGGGGACAGAAGCAGGAGGCGGCCACAGTGCGGCGACTGGAAGCTTGGCGCCTTGCATCATTCGAGTCCAGGGCCATCAGCCTTCAGGGCATGCAACCCCTCCTACCTGCTGGCCGGCTGGCCGGGTCACGAGCTGCACGCGTCGCGCCCGCCGTAGCTGTACGGCACGCGAGCGGCAGGCACCGAGGCGATACACCAGAGTTCTCTGGTACGTCCGGCTCTCTCCCCTGCTGCCTTGATCGGCAGCACGAGGTCAAATGCTCACCGAGCGACGCGTCGTGCTCCGTACGTGCAACCATGCCCTGCGCCGGCCGCTTGGCGTACCGGGTCCGCGCCAAGTCTGCTGGCTGCCGCGCCGGAGGAAGTCACAGTCTAGACGTGCAGCCGTGGTGTCGTCGAAGTAACACGGATTTTGATTGTCAGTTCACGAGATGGGAACCGTGTCAATCCTGATACTACTGGTCTAGTCCTATTGACCTACGAATGCTGGTCGGGGGTCAGCTGGTCAAGCACAGGTCGTTCTCAAAAGGACGATATGTCACGGTGGGGGTCCGGACGGAGATCTATTGTACTAACTAGTTCTGGAACTGCACACACACCCCCATAAATCCACATGATACTGTACATCAGCAGCTGCATTACACCATGTTGCTTATGCATACTGATCTAGAGTAACGATGTTGCTAGAACGTGCACCAATAAGACGTCGATAATTTTATACAGTACTGTACGGATTACTCCATATACTTTCGGACACAGTAATGGCACGAAGAGCACATGATTTCGGAATAATGGCGCGACGAGTTATTAGTTTGGATTTGGTTGGGCCGAAACGGTAAAGTTCAAATCTTAGACTCGTGATGGGCTCGTGCTGGACTCAGAAGGCCTACCCTTTCTTAACAAGTGGTATCTGGGCTTTGGCCTGTGCGAGACACCAGCAAGGAGGGGAAGCAGCCGCGGCATGGCGGCTGAAGGATCAGAGCTCGGCTTGACGACGACGACGACGGCTACTCCGGCACCGAAGCGGCGAAAGATTGAACCGCCTAGAAGGTACTACCAATTCTTTTCTCAAGCTCCCACGAGCTCTTTCCTTTTTTTCGATGCGATTGATCCATGCTCCGAGGCCTCAGATTTAGTGGAGGCCCATGCCTGATTTCTCTCCCGAACGAGCTGCGCTGCCTTTCTAGTTTTGATGCGCTGATCGGAAAGGTTCGATATTGGCTGGTGGAGTTGGGAGACGGCTACAAGTGTACTAGGCTACTTTCAGGTAGAGATTCCAGATTAGTTGATCTTGTGGGCATCTCCATGCGTTAGGTTTTGGTGTTCGTTAAAAGGGCCTTTGGGATGTGCCAATGTCCATGATCACCTTACTTCGTCGAAAGTCTCCATATTCTTATGGAACTTTTTTTATTGGAGCGAATCTTAGGGCCTCTTATCTCTATATCCTGGACAGATAATTTTGAGCCAATATTCCGGGTCTGTATCTGCTAGGCATCGGCCATAACTGAAAAATTTAGACATGATGAACAAGGAACAATTCTTTATTCAGCCAGGGGATACTCCTTTTAATGTAACACTTACGGTGCTTGTGAATTCCTTCAACATCTTTCATTATCTTGAAGAAGCAAGTGGTTCTGTGGGTACTGTCTGCTAGTATGCTCGTGCTGATCCACAGTACAAAAAATTAGGTTGAAAGATTTTATTTCTCCATGGTGTTAATCCAGCCCAAACCAGTGTCTTCAGCATAGACATATGTCAAACATCGTTAGTCGAATTCATGTTTTGTGGACAGTTGCTTCTGGTCTTTGTTTGTCATTATAAATCATTGAACCAAAAGGCTATCTGTTAACTTTCTATTGCGCTTCAGTTAGTTTTCAATGTTCGAATTCTATGTTTCATTGCATTAAAGGACTTGAATTGATCAGAAGGCATATTTAAACTCCCGCAGCAGATCCTTCTCAGATAGCTGTGCTAAGAAAAATATATTTGTAGTTCTTCATTAATCACAAACAAAAAAGGAGTTCTGTTAGTGAACTTTCCGTATCGTTAAATTCTGATTAGCATCTTTATGGTTTATGACATTAACATCCTGAGTGGTCAGGAAGGACATCCCAACTTGCCTACATTGTAAATGGCACCAATCATTCAATTGTTGATTTGATGCTATGACTATCAGTAGTTTTAACTTTAGCGAACCTGTTTCATCTAGTCACCTAGCCGTTAACACTGACCAATTGTCAAGTAACAATTGTGCTTTCAAACTGCTCCGCTGCATATTTACCTCTCTTCTGGAACACAGGGACAGGCCTTCACAAGTCGTCCTCGATAAAGACAAGTTGGCATTCTCCTCCAGTTCATCGGTATGTGTTGACATGCCTATTGAGAAATCAATGTCTTCCTTCTTCGTGTTTGGCGCATTTGGTAGCATCCTTTCTTGATGTGATAACAACTCTTTGCAGGTTTTGAGCCCGCTATCAGCGAGAGTAGATCTGAACAAAGTTAGAGAGGCAAAGAGATTTGCTGTGCTTCAAGCACAGCACGAGGGATGCCTGGGAAGCTACAAAAGCTTTGATTCTCTCTTTGGGAATTACCTTGTTCCTGTTATCCCAAGCAACGACTTCTTTGAGCAAACCGGGAGGAAATAATAAATGAACAAGAATTGCAGTCAGTACTACTGCACATGTGAGAAGGATGAGCCTGGTAATTGTATATACCTTCATTAACTCAGAAGGCGACCTGATTAAGATACTGACGGTGCATGTGCCACTGTAGATACTTTCAGCTGTGATATCTCCGTGGTATGGAAAGGAAGCAGATAACCTGTCCCAGCAGGTCAAGTGGTGAAAAGGCATTGCGATGTGGCAAGCATTTCTTAGTGTCTAGCATCTCCTTTTGTCCTGCAAGATTCATCACTTTGGCCTGCAAACCAACTAGTAGCTTGGATATAGCCCGGTCTTGTTTTGGCTGAAGATGCACCAATTTGAGATGGCCTAGTGTGAGCGGCGTGTCAAGCTAAGCTAGCGGGAACGTGAGACGTTGCCCGCTAACAGTCAGGACTCGTCCATATTGATCTCTGCGTGGAGTGATGACCGTTCATCTGATTGGTGCCACAAAGCCTTTTTATCGGATTGATGAAGAGAACATCACTATCTGCGTGGAGAGATAACCGTAGTTTGAATCAGTTGCTTTGCAAGGACTACCAGAAAAAAAATCTTCATAGATTGCATATAGAACCTGGAGCTTTCTGTCTTTTTATTATTATTTATTTTGGCAAACGCATTGTTAGTTCAGCATCCCCCTGCACGTTGGGGGCGAAAGCTGCGTGACAGCGGACCCCGGAACCTATCTTGAATCTCGGGCAGGTCTTGATTCTGCGATGTGCCGATGTCTCGGTTTGCGGCGCGGAGGCCCCCAACTGTCGGTGACCTTGGGAGCGACGGCCATGGCTACTGTTCTGTCCTCTCCGGCGTCGTTGGTGGGTGGGTGGGGCAAGATGAGATGGATGGGGGCTCACCGCCTCACCGCCGTTGCCATGGGTTTCTTGTCCTCACCCGCCGGTCCCTGCGCCAACGTGTCGACACGCCGGCGTCACCGCTCGTCGTCACGTCAGCATCTGCTGCGCGGGCCCCGCCCTGCGCACGTGTGACCCGTTATTCAATCCTTTGCGGACGTGCTAAACTGGGCCCGGCCTAGGTCTGGGTGTCTGACAGATTTTAATCAGTTGCGTGTGGTTGCTTTGCGCGAAACATGGCGGGTAATTTACGATGACACCCTTGGCACGCCGCAGGAAAGAGCACTCGCCTCGTCTCTCCTCGTGTGCTCGACCGTTAATTTGTTTGGGATTTTCATGTATTGAACCTCACGAAATGCGGCTTATTACGAACCGCACCCCTTGGAAGTTGGATCCTGGATCCTTGGCATGCCATGCACTCCCTGCCCTTGTCCCACCAGCAGGATCGGACCCGTCCATTTGGCGACAGGCCATTCTGGTCCGTCCAGAGGAGATAGTACATCCGTAATAAGATCAAAGCGAGGGGGGATGTTTTCAGAGAACACTCATCAAGTGACACCCCTCGCGGCTCGTCCCACTCCCACGCTTGCGCAAGCGGAGAAAGAGCAGGGTAGAGAAGGCAGCACAAGGCCGTTGTGGCGTAGTTCCCGATCCGGAAGCCGGACGTGCGCGCGGCTCCGTCGGGAGGCTAGTGTCCTGCGGCGAGAGCTGAGAGCGTGGCCGCGATGGGGAAGGGCGCGGTCGTCGTGGGGACGGCGGTGGTGGCGGCCGCAGCGGCGGTCGGGGTGGCGGTGTCGCTGAGGCGGCGGCGCCTGCGGGAGGCGGAGGACGAGAGGAAAAGGAAGGCGGCGGCGGTGATCGAGGACGTGGAGCAGACGTTCGCGACGCCGACGGCGCTGCTGCGCGGCATCGCGGACGCCATGGTGGAGGAGATGGACCGCGGCCTGCGCGCCGACCCCCACGCGCCGCTCAAGATGCTCATCAGCTACGTCGATAACCTCCCCACCGGGTAAGGGTTTCTTTCCAAATGGGCGTGAACCGAGAGTTGCTTGTTCTCGCCGTACGGTCCGCGCGTTCCGGGGGAGAGAGTTGGTTGGACAATTTCCGGTCTTCCGTAGGGTTACTCAGTTTTCGGTTCGTTGGAAATGTGGGATTTTTTCAATGTTGGATACTACGTCCCATTTGATGTTGGATGCTTTGACTGACCATGCTGTAAATATATAACGAAATTTTGTTCATGCTCACGGCACCTTTTGTTTTCTACTGTGCGAGCGTTTTTGACTCCTTGCTGTTTTAACAACACGTTGGGAGGTTGGTGTGGAATTAAAGATGATAGGTTCAATTCCTTTTACTTGTTGTACTGAGAGTGTTCGGTCAGCAATTTCGGTCTTATTGTAAGTACTTCATGTCACTGGTTGCGCGACGCGATCAAGGTGGACTGAGTCGATAAACAAAATATTTATGGGTTCGATGTTTGTCTGTCTTACAGACAATTACATAGTTAATCTGATTTGCGTAATATAGATTATAGGAGTAGCATATCATCAGGTCTTCTTTGAATAATTGAATCATCCGTACCTGTACCTTGGTACCCAACATGTTGAACTCACCTTCACGAATCACAATGTAATATTCTTTTTACGTCATGAAATGTTTTATATTGCTATTATTTATTTCTCCTGCATTTATTTCTCCTGCATCTGTGGCAGTACCATACTGCGGGAACCGTGTAGTAAAAAACCTTTGAACCTTTTTCCAAATCGTGCTATTTTTCCTTTGAAATTTAATTGTTTTCTGTGAAATTCCTGTATCCAAAGTGGCCTCTAATATTTGACCAATAGTTTGTTTCAATCTAATTATTAGTAACATGAAAACTGTTTTGTTGGATATATCATAAAAATGTCTGTATCATTGTTTAACTTGATATAACATATATCAATATGAAAATATTACGGTCATCTATGCTTTGGAAGTTGAGCTGGTAGCTCCATGTGTGAATGAAAAAAGTTCCATGAAAAATGTTGATAGAACCTAGAAAGAAAAGGTTGCTTAAAGGGCATGTGACAGCCATCAGGTTGTTTAGTGTACCCATACCATCTTTAAATGGAAACATACGTCTCCCACTTCATGAAATCTTCCTTTATGGTTTCCACTGCTATTATTTTCTTGTTTAACAATGATGTATGGCATTAAGCAGGGATGAGCATGGGCTGTTTTATGCACTGGACCTTGGTGGAACCAACTTTCGTGTCATACGGGTTCAACTTGAGGGTGGGGAGAAGCGTGTAGTGAAACAACAGTATAAAGAGGTTGCCATTCCGCCTCATCTGATGGTTGGGACTTCCACAGTGAGTGCTTCAAATGCTTCAAGACTCCTGCAGCATAATTTTGTTTGACTGTTCTGATATGTCTCAGAGGATGAGTACAGGAACTGTTTGATTTCATTGCCGCTGAATTAGAAAGTTTCGTCCGGACTGAGGGAGAAGATTTTCACCTACCGGAGGGCAGACAAAGAGAACTGGGATTCACCTTTTCTTTCCCAGTGCATCAAACATCGATATCATCAGGCACTCTAATTAAGTGGACCAAGGGTTTTTCCATCAATGGCACGGTAAAAAGCATGATGACTTATGTCAACTTTGTTGATTGGATCTCACTTTTTAAATTCCTGATTATCCAAATCCAATGTAATATTTTAAGTTGTTCAATCCATTTCCACCATACATCTTATTAAACGGACAAAAGAGTAGCTTCCAGTGATTCATGCTGCTTTGTTTGACTTGTGGAGCTCCATGCACAAAAATATGACCAGCTGTTGTTTTTCATTGTTCTTTCAGAATATTGTAAACATTAATGAAATTTAGGATAATACCATGAATTGGTTTGATGCTTAACATATTGTATTAATTTTTTTTTGATCGGCCTAATTCTGTGAATGTTTAGAGAACTTTCAGTTTGACTATTTTTGCAAGCACAAACTTTCTAATTAATTGAAGAAAAAATATCTATGTTTCTCAAAATTCATGATGTTTGTGTCAACCATTTGGTATCCTACACTGAACATAACATTGGTTTTATTGATTCCTATGAACCCAGGTTGGAGAAGATGTTGTGGCTGAATTGAGTAGGGCTATGGAGAGGCAAGGCCTTGATATGAAAGTCACAGCTCTGGTAAGTAAATTCTTTTGTTCATTACGCATATCCTTGTTTGGTGTTTCCTCGTATATATTCTAGTTTTATTCTTTTCTGTGATGCTTTATGCTGAAGCAAAGATGTTTCGCAGGGAAGTGTTTTCAACATCGTTTGAAGTGACTGCTAACATTTTTCGCACAGGTTAATGATACTGTAGGCACATTGGCTGGTGGGAGATATGTTGATAATGATGTTGCTGCTGCTGTAATATTGGGCACTGGCACAAATGCAGCTTACGTGGAACATGCAAATGCAATTCCAAAATGGAATGGGCTACTACCTAAATCAGGGAATATGGTTAGTGTCCAACTTTGCTTCCATGCTTGGAATATTAATGTCATTTGGACCTCAAATCATATGCATCCAATGTAAGGTTGTAACTGTTGTGCTTATGGTTTAATAATATTGCAATTGGATCTTATGGTATGTTGCAGGTAATAAATATGGAATGGGGGAACTTCAAGTCAGACAAGCTGCCTCGTTCCGAATATGACGCTGCCCTGGATTTTGAAAGTTTGAACCCAGGCGAGCAGGTATGTCTATTTAACCTACAGTGTCATTTCTGTTTTGAGTCACGTTGTTTAAAATTCTATCTCCGATGATAGCAGAACCTTTATCGAGTTTGTACTTCAATGATAAACATAACTTCTGTACTTCTTGCCTCAGGTATATGAGAAGATGATTTCTGGCATGTATCTTGGAGAAATTGTGAGAAGGATCCTACTGAGACTTGCGCATGATGCTTCACTGTTTGGGGATGTTGTTCCTCCAAAACTGGAACAACCATTTGTATTGAGGTGCGCCTTCTTGTTCCATCCACTGACTTCATCATATTTTCTTACATTAGTAGGTCGCAAATAGTTTTTGATAATGTTGTATGCATAGTTGCACACTCTGAAGCATATTATCGATCTGCCTGGGTAATTTATGCAATGGGTTATTCTGTACATCTGAAGCTCGAAATACTAGTTTTTTACTTTTATATTCTGATGAAAATTTACATAGTCAGTCATTAAATTCGAACCGAAGATTTGTCAGTAAGTTTATACAGCCGTCTTGTGAAACAGATTTCATCCGTCAGGATTCTGTAACATATAAAAGCTTTCTCCCATTGTATTTGCATTTGTGACATTGCAGGACACCAGATATGTCAGCCCTGCATCATGACACGTCCCATGATCTCAAACACCTGGGAGCTACGCTGAAGGATATTCTAGGGGTATGATGATACAAATTGTTCCACAAGATAGTACTACCAGATATAATATTCAAGAATAATCGATTCCTTACGTGTGATTTCAACTTAACTTTAGGTTCCTGACACTTCCCTGGAAGCAAGATACATTACTCTTCACGTCTGCGACCTTGTCGCGGAGAGAGGCGCACGCCTGGCTGCCGCCGGCGTATACGGCATTCTAAAGAAGCTGGGCAAGGACAAAGCGCCAAGCAACGGTTTTCAGCTGCACAGGACTGTCGTCGCCATGGATGGCGGCTTATACGAGCACTACAGGAAATTCAGCACGTGCTTGGAAGCGACGCTGGCAGACCTGCTTGGGGACGAGGCAGCCTCCTCTGTTGTCGTCAAGCTGGCCAATGATGGTTCCGGCATCGGAGCGGCACTTCTTGCAGCCTCGCACTCCCAGTACGCCGCAGCAGAGTAGTGCTACTAGGAGCTCGATCGATGGACCAGGCTCCGAGCTAGCGTGACGTTTTGGTTTCGGTCTCTTCTTCCCCGCTCCACTTGGGAGCTAGCTCCCCTTTGCGATCCGCGTCTACTTCAGCTCTTCTACAGACGCATAAATGAGTGCCTGTGCAGCGGGATATGATATGACTAGTATGGAGATAATGAGTTTGGAATTTGTCTAACGTTGGTAACTGCAGTGTAGTGGAAGCGGAGGATCGAGTGAAGCCTTTCGTTTCGTGCAAATTTAATTTCGCTTTCACATTCAAGTTTGTATCCTGATGCGACATTGTAAACCGGTGCTTATCTGTGTAAACCTTCTGCTTTTCAGAATAAAGAGGGGGACAAAACAAAGCAATCGTAACTATTTTTGAATGAGTATGCAGAACTCTCTTCTGTTTGAGTAGCCCTAATCTTCCTGTGATTTAAAACAAATTTACACTGTCAAACTGAAACTGGAAATGTTTTGGTTGGCAGCAAGCCCTGCTGCATGCCTACCTAGTGTAGAGTCAAGGTGATGGTCACAGGTTGGGATGCATAATTCTCTCCTGTGCTCTGCTAAAATCTAACTAAATTATCACTATTGCTGCAGACTAACATGCTTAATTACATATACCTGGAATGGTGGCCTCCTTTCGTCAGACAATGCTGCCGAAACCAGTCCTCTCTTCCATGTCGATTCTGAGAAGTGCCGCCTGGTCCGGGGGAGCACCCCAGACCGACGCTTGCCGGGTCCGATCGCGCGGCGGCGAGTGGCGATGGGGTTATCTGGTTTAGCCGAGCCGTCCGCGTAGCCAATGTAATGGGCCGGCTTAAAGCCACGCATCACCCGTGAGCTCACTCATGGGCTACCTATCAGGCTATCAGTCGGCCCAAGATGAGAGCCCTGGTCTGGTCGTCACGGATGTATCTCACGCGTGACGTGACCTACTGCCCTATCGGCTACTGAGTCGCGTCAGCAGTCAGCACAGGGCCGCACAGCCAGTCTCCCCTGCTTGCCGGCATCTCCCGTTCCCTCACTCGCCGCCGTCCGCCGTTCCCGCTTGCCGCCACAGCCACCACCACAGCAGAAGCAGCCATGTCGTCGTCATCGTCCACGGCAGCGAACGTCTCCGACCCTCCGATCACTCCGGACACGACCCGCGTGGCCTGGGTGGGGACGGGCGTCATGGGCCAGTCCATGGCCGGCCACCTCATCGCCGCGGGCTACACGCTCACCGTCTTCAATCGCACAGCGTCAAAGGCCGAGGGCCTCGTCTCCCGCGGCGCGCGGCTCGCTGACAGGCCGCGCGCCGCCGCTACGGCCGCTGACGTCATCTTCCTCATGGTCGGCTTCCCTTCCGACGTCCGCTCGACCACCCTGGACCCGTCCACTGGAGCTCTCGCTGGCCTCGCCCCGGGTGGAATCCTCGTCGACATGACCACCTCCGACCCCACCCTGGCCACCGAGATCGCCGCGGCCGCGGCCGCCGCCGGCTGCGCGGCTGTCGACGCCCCCGTCTCCGGCGGCGACCGCGGGGCCCGCAACGCGACCCTCTCCATCTTCTCAGGAGGCGACGCCGCCGTGGTCGCCCGCCTGTCGCCGCTCTTCAAGCTCATGGGGAACGCCGTGTACATGGGCGGGCCTGGCGCGGGGCAGCGCGCGAAGCTGGGCAACCAGATTGCCGTCGCGTCCACCATGGTGGGGCTCGTGGAGGGCATGGTGTTCGCCCACAAGGCCAGGCTGGACGTGGCCAAGTGGCTGGAGGCCATCTCCACGGGCGCGGCGGGTTCCAACTTGCTGGACGCGCACGGGAAGCGGATCCTGCAGCGAGACATGGCGGCCGGATTCTACGTCCGGCACTTCGTCAAGGACCTTGGCCTCTGCCTGTCGGAGAGCCAGACCATGGGGCTGGCGCTGCCGGGGCTCGCACTCGCGCAGCAGCTGTACGTCTCACTGATGGCGCATGGCGAAGGTGGGCTTGGGACACAGGCGCTAATACTGGCGATCGAGCGGCTGAACAACACCAGCCTGGAGAAGAAGGGGGAGTGAAAACTTGCAGCAACGCTCCGGCAAGCTTATCTTCAGTTGTGCACTAGTACGATGTATACAAGAACAAATGCAGGTTTGAATGTTTTCCTTAGTTGTAACTTCTATCTCTATACAGTTGTTATTGGTTCAAAAAAGATTTGTGCAAACAAGGTGATGTACAGTACATTCCTGTAGTTCTATACTACTTGTCGGTCAGCATGTAATGCCTTGGATCGACCATGTTAATGAAAGTATGAAAAATAGTCCAAATTCATCATGGACATGAAAACACTTCATGGTACCCACTAAAAGTAGTATAATACACGTTTCTGAAACCTTTGCTATTTATCATGTACCTTGACTTTTTGATGATATGGACAATGATCCATGCTATTCAAATACACTTCCAGCCTACTTGTCCATTTTTTTCTTGGGTTAGCGATCACCCTGTGAATAACTGAAGCACATACTTTTCGATGAAGCACATACTCGAGTATGCCTCTTTTTGGGTTAGTGATCTCTTGCTGTTAATACTACATGACTGACAGGAAGTCAGGAACCAGCAATATGCTAGGGGAACACCGTTTCACCGAGTAGGAAAATCTGATGCCCTTGTAGATTCGAGAAGAAAGAACATTGTACTAAAATAATAGCGAACAGGGTAAGAGTTTAATGAAGCAAACAGAAAATAGCTGCAATGCTTGTTGCTTAAATCGATACGATGGTTCAAACAATAAGACTATGTAATAGCTGACACCAGAAGTACACATACCAAAAACATTGTCACATGCTGTTAGCACTGAACCAGCATACAAAGCCCGGTTCAACAGTTAAGGAAATTAGGGTGGAATTTAAACACCAGGTAATAGGTGGTCTGATAGAACATATAATCAATTCAATCAAATGAGGGTTAATTTAAATTCTATTGTGAAAGTGTGTATATAAATAATAGTTCACCAAAATACATTCAAAATATCAGTATATCATGGCAGTACAATATCTCGAGTAGCATAATAGAATATGTGAAAAATATATGAAACGAGAACTGTCAAGATCAAGACAGCAACCATTAAATGATACAACACGAACATATGTGATCAAATATTTAGAGTTTGTCTTCGTATTCAGACAGAGGTGTTATCTGCTCCTTCAACCCCTTCCTCTTGCGGATGTCCAAGACAAGGTTAGCTGTCTGTGTACCAGGCTCTAAAGGGTCCGAAGACGGCATTTCCCAGTGGTCAAAAACACACAGGGGGAATGCTTGGCCAGAGGTTGCAGCTCTCAGGGTGCCTGTGAACCCAAAAGACTCAATAACAGGTAGGTAAGCCTTGATGTTGTATAATGGAGTGCCCGGCCTTTGCATCTCCTCAAACACATGCCCTCTCTTCTGGTTCAGGACGCTGTAAATTCCACCAAGCGCATTCTCAGGGGCTTGAATTTCCACCAAGTACACAGGCTCAAGAAGCCTTGGCTTTGCTGTGAGCTGAGAAGCATAGATGACCCTTCTGGCTGTTGGAATAATCTGCCCGCCTCCTCTATGAATAGCATCCGAATGGAGAACAACATCACAAATCTCAAAGCAAATGCCACGCATGTGCTCTTCAGCCAGTGCACCTTCATTTGATGCCCACTGGAAACCAGCCACAACAGAATCCTTGATTTCATTAAGATACTGTACTCCCTTACACATATCAACAACCATATTAGGTCCAGTGGTCTCAGGTCCAAAGCACCAGATCTTCTTGGCAAGGTCCTTGTCCCACCCAAATTCTTCAGAAAGGATCTTAGTGTTGGAAATTGATCTCCACCCATTTTGACTCAACGGCTTTAATGGACCTTTGACCTAATCGCGCGCTGATCGGGGGACGCCAAACCCATTATGGCTGGTGGGCAGAGATGGGGGGCCGGCCGGGACTCATGACCTAAGTTCGTCCGTACCGTCGCACTCCACCAACAAACCTTAAACCCGATCTGTGAAGGAGCGCTGTGCCGACGGGAAGCACCACCGCCGTCACCGCCACGACGACCGCCGTCACCGAGAGATCGACGACGTCGCCGTGACTTCTACGCCACTGCCCTCTCCACCGACCGACGCTGCCCAAGCGCAGAGGACCGCACCGACAAAGGGCAGATGGCCGGATCGTCTTCCACGACTCCGGTGACCGGATCCGAATGTATTGACCACCTCCGAACCACAGATCTATTACCGACACGATACTCTCGGATCTACACTCCTAGACTCAGAGAAAAGATTACAACATTGGCATCAGAGCCAGATCTAGAAGTGGATCCCGACGAGTATGAAAAAAAAAACTCGTCGGAACCCTACCCGCGAGCAAAGATCAGAAAGAAAATTGTAGCCGTCGGCTACACTGTGGCGGATACCTAAGGCTCCGCGAAAGAACCGCGAAAAGGAAAAGAAACATGCGAAAAAGAAAAGAAAAACCAACCGCAAAAGAATAAAAAAAAAGAAGAGAATCTCAAAAAAAAAAAAA
>BCLF01000029.1:2411370-2435439 GCA_001602275.1 Zoysia japonica | reverse complement strand
GCGGAGCAGCGGCGCGGTGCGCGGGCCGCTGCCGCCAGCCGCCAAAACTCTCGAAAAGGGCTGGGAAAGAGGAGAAATAAATTAGAGTTAGGGTTGGAAGGAGTCCCACTCTTTTTATACCCTCTGAAAAAGGAGCGCATCCATCAGATCTAGATCCAACAGTCCAGATCGCGCGATGGCTAAATGGGCCAGATTTGGCCCATGAGGGAGTGCGAATTTTCGGCCCAAGCCCAGATTGGCTTGCGTGAATTGCAACAGATCAATGGGCCAGGCCGAATTTCAATTTCGGCCCAAAAGAAAAGTTTTTTCCATTTCTTTTTCAGAGGCATTTTTAATTGATTAATTAGGTAATTTTTTACCTAATTAAATCTGTTAAAATTTAAACTAACGGGATAATTTTGACAGAACAGAAAAATAAAGTAAATGCGTCTAAAAATTAAAGAATTTTGTTTTCCGCTGCGTACTTAAAGAAATTATTTTCATTATTAAATTCGAACCAACGGGAGAATTTAATTTTGGAAAAATAGTAATAAATTTCAGATAATTATGATATTGTTATTTTCTGACCAACGTTGATAATAATAGTATTATAATTTTTGTAATTGACATTTTATGCATTATTTCTATTTCTGCCCAACGGTGACATAGATTTAATGTATAATATAAAATTGTGTGTCATATTTTTTACCAACGTCGAAAATAAGACATATAATTTTATTATTATTATGTTCTCACTTTATTTGATTTATTTACAGGCGAATACAACTTAATGAGTTGTATCAAAGAGATTCACACTCTCAAAGGTGACAACTATGGAGAGTGGAAGAAAAAGATAGACCTAGCGTTTATCTTGGCTGAGATGGACTGGGTTGTCACCACAGCATGTCCCACTGAGCCTGAGGAGCTAGTGAGGAAAGAAAATGAGGCTGAGGCTGCTTGACAGACCAGACAGAGTAACTATGCTCCCTTAAAGATGTTCTATGACCTTGAGCATAGAAAATGGACCACAGCCAGCAAGAAGTGTATGGCTGTCATAAAAAACACGATTGAGCCTGCAATTGTGGGTTCAATCGCGGAGTGTGACACCGTCACAGAGTACCTTGAAAGAATAAAGAGTCAATTTACTGGCTCTTCAAAGATATACGCCACACAAGTTATTAAACAACTTGTGACAGAAAGATACTTTGGTGGTAATGGTGGCATTAGAGAGCACATACTGAGAATGAGCAACATGGCATTTAAGCTCAAACCAATGGATCTAGGTCTCAATGATGCAGTCCTTATCCATCTGATTTTTGCTTCCTTACCAAAAGAGTTTAACACCTTTGTTGTCAACTACAATATGCAACCCGAGTCTTGAGACTTGAAAAAGTGCATAGCAATATGTGTGCAAGAGAAGGATAGAATTAAAGCTTCACATGGTGGTTCTATCAACTATGTGAAGGAGAACAAAAGAAAGAACTTCAACAGCTACTCTTCAAAGAACAAGGGAAAAGCTCTTGTCCATCAGCCTCAACAGAACAAATTTGCAGTAGACAAGGATCAGTGTCTTCACTGTAAGAAGACGAGACACTACAAAAAGGATTGTCCCTCATATTTAAAGATGATCATGGCAAAGAAAGGTGAGAACATTATTACCTTTATAAATGAATCTCTATATGTGCAATATTCGAAATCTATTTGGTGGATTGACTCTGGAGCAACTGTTTATGTTGCTAATTCATTGCAGGGATTCCGTTCGACGAGGACTACGCAAAGAAGAGAAAGATGCATTAAAGTTGCCAATGGAGTCCAAGCTGAAGTTGAAGCCGTTAGCGATCTTTCATTAGAGCTAGCTGATGGCTTTATTTTTATACTTAGAGATGTTCTCTATGTACCTTCTCTACAGAGGAATTTGATTAGTGTTTCATGTTTGGATAATGATGAATATGATTGTCATTTTGAAAAAAGAAAGTGTGAAATAATGTTTAATAAAGAATGTGTTGGTCTTGCCATCTTACAAAATGAGCTTTATTTGCTATCACTACGTGATGATGTGAATGTCGTATGCGATAAAGATAACGTTGCGTGCGAGATAAACGAATCCTCGTTCATGAATGAAAATAAAAAACGAAAAAGAACTCTAGATGAGTCGTCGAAATTATGACACTGTTGTTTAGGCCATATTTTGAGGGGGAGAATAGAAAGACTAGTTAAGAATGATATTCTTCCTCCACTAGAGTTCTCAGACTTAGAACAATGTCGAAATTGCATTAAAGAAAAAGATGTAAAGAAAATTAAGAAAGACGCAAAAAAAAGCACATAAGTTATACAAATTATTCACACGGATATTTGTGGTCCCTTTTCTGTGAAGAGTATAGATGGTTATGACTCGTTCATAACATTTACAGATGATTACTCCCGATATGGATATATTTATCCAATCAAAGAAAAAAATGGAGCCTCGAATAAATTTAAGATATTTAAGGGTGAAATTGAAAACCAACACGATTTAAAGATAAAAATAGTCCGATCTGATCGTGGAGGGAGTACTACGATCGACATACCCCGTATGGACAAGTTCCTGAACCTTTTGTAAAGTTTCTACAGGAAAATAGAATAGTGGCTCAGTATTCTACACCGGGCGAACCTCAGCAAAATGGAGTAGCTGAAAGACGCAACCGTACCTTGCTGAATATGGTACCTTGATGGATATGGTGCGAAGTATGATGAGCTATTCTACACTGTCATTGAGCTTATGGATGGAGGCGTTAAAAACCGTCATTCATATTCTTAACAGAGTACCCAGTAAATCGGTGCCAAAAACACCGTATGAGTTGTGGACAGGTAGAGTTCCCTCATTAAACCACTTACGAGTGTGGGGGAGGCCAGCTGAGGCTAAAGTATTTAACTCAAACATTGGAAAGCTTGATTTCAAAACAGTAAGTTGCCATATTATTAGTTACCCAGAAAAGTCAAAAGATTATCGTTTCTACTGTCCAGACAGATATACAAAGTTTGTATAAACGAGACACGTTGTCTTCTTAGAGGATGAGATGATGAGGGGGAGCATGGTAGCTCGAGAGATTGACCTTGAAGAGAAGCGGGCGTATGCGCCCACTCCGATGATTCAAGAGCCATTTTTTACACTAACTGCTGTCGCTGCACCGACAGTGCGAGATACTGTAGTGCAAGCAACTGTTATTGTTCCTCCTGTGGCAACAATGAATGAGAATGAGAAACCTGTTCCTCAGGATCCTATAGAACCTATTGCCACAGATGAAGAAGAGCAAGAACATACTCAAACAGAAAATGCACAGAATGAAGAGGCTTCGAGGAGGTCTCAAAGAGTAAGAAGATCAGCTATTTCTGATGACTACGAAGTTTATCAGACAGAAGAATTTCAAATGAAGGATGATCCCACCTCATTTGAAGAAGCTATGAGAAGTAAAAACTCTTCAAAATGGTTTGAGGTCATGGAAGAAGAAATAAAGTCCATGAAGGCTAATAAAGTTTGGGATTTGGAAGTAATTTCTAAAGGAGACAAAACAGTAGGCTGTAAATGGGTCTACAAGACAAAACTCGACTCCCAACGGAATGTAGAAAGATATAAAGCACGACTCGTGGCAAAAGGCTTTACTCAAAGAGAAAGGATTGATTACAACGAGACCTTTTCTTCGGTCTCATGTAAAGATTCTTTCAGAATCATAATGACACTAGTGATTCATTATGATTTAGAGTTATATCAAATGGATGTAAAGACAGTATTCCTCAATGGGGATTTGGAGAAAAATGTTTACATGACACAACCGAAAGGTTTTGTTATGGACGGAAATTAAAGAATGGAATGCCGTCTAAAGAAATCGATTTATGGGTTAAAGCAAGCTTCAAGACAATGGTACTTGAAGTTTGACAGCACAATAAAGAAATTTGGGTTTAAAGAAAATATTGAGGATAACTGTGTTTATTCAAAATTTAAAGATGAAAAGTTTATCTTCCTAATCCTGTATGTGGATGATATCCTACTAGCTAGCAGTGACGTCAGTCTGCTACTGGAGACGAAGAAGATTTTGTCCTCAAACTTTGATATGAAAGATCTTGGTGAAGCTTCGTTCATTCTGGAAATTGAAATTCACCGAGATAGAAACAAAGGGGTATTGGAACTGTTACAAAAGTCATACATAGAAAAAGTATTAAAGAAATATAGTCTGCATAAATGTAGTCCATCACCTGCACCTATAGTCAAGAGTGACAGATATGGGGATTTTCAATGCCCCAGTAACCAATATGAAATCGATCAAATGAAAGCGGTTCCATATGCTTCAGCTGTCGGAAGCTTATAGTATGCTTAAGTATGTACACGCTCTGACTTAGCATTTGTTACCGGGTTATTTGACAGATTCTAGAGCAATCTTAGAATAGAGTATTGAAAATTAATAAAAAAAATCTTGCGTTATTTACAAGAAACAAAAGGCCTCATGATGACATACAGAAAATCAGATTCATTCCATATAGTGGGATACACAGATTCTGATTATACGGGAGATGATAGAAAGTCTACATCCGAATATGTGTTTACTCTCACTGGAAGAGCTATTTCGTGAAAAAGCTCAAAGCAAACCGTCACTACATCGTCCACAATGTATGCCGAGTTTGTAGCATGTTATGAGGCTACGGGGTAGGTGAACTGGCTTAAAAAGTTCATACCCGGTCTAAAAGTGGTTCACGACATTCATGGACCACTTAAGTTGTACTGCGATAACGAACCCGCAGTAACGTATGCCCACAACAATAAGTCAAGTGGTGCTGCCAAACACATTGACATAAAGTACTATGTTGTGAAAGATAAAGTTCGGAATCAAATCATAAGTCTTGAGCATATAAGCACCGTAAAGATGCTAGCGGATCCGCTTACTAAAGGCTTACCACCCAAAGTATTTATTGAACATGTTGCCGGTATGAGTTTAAGGGAAAGGCTATGATTCCTGAACTAAAAGATGGCCCAAAATGTATAGTAAATATTTCAGAACAGAAAAATGTATTGTTGCTGTTAAGTCTATCGACGATTGATCGTGACGATGAGACAGTTCTATGCATTAATCTGTAATGGAATGAGTGAAGTTAAAAAGTAATAAAGATAAAAGTATAAAGTGAGATCAAGGGGGAGAATGTTGAAAATTGATCTCCAGCTATTTTTGGCCAACGGCTTTAATGGGCCCTTGTCCTAATCGCGCCCTGATCGGGGGCGCTCAGTCCATTATAGCTGGTGGGCCCCTGTCGCCAGCGCCACAATAAATAGAGGTGGAGGGCCGGTCGGGACTCATGACCTAAGTTCGTCCGTACCGCCGCACCCCACCAACAAACCCTAAACCCGATCTGTGAGGGGGCGCTGTGCCGACGGGAAGCACCACCGCCGTCACTGCCACGACGACCGCCGTCATCGGAAGATCGACGACGTCGCCGTGACTTCTACGCTACTGCCCTCTCCACCGACCGACGCTGCCCAAGCGCAGAGGACCGCACCGACAAAGGGCAGATGGCCGGATCGTCTTTCACGACTCCGGCGACCGGATCTGAAGGTATTGACCACCTCTGAACCACAGATCTATTACCGACACGAAACACTCGGATCTACACTCCTAGACCAGAGAAAAAATTACAACACTTAGATCGCACCTTAGGGTCATCACGTGGGCCTATGCGACCCTCATCAATGGCCTCAGGAAGACCCTCTTCCATGGGGCGAGCTTCCATATATAAACGATTGTGCTTATTTGGAGACTTGCTCATAACAGTTCGGCATGATTTTTCAAGGACAGTCTCGCGGAAGGAGACAACAGGAGGGGAAACAGTAATTTCAGCACCACCCATGAAATCTTCTTGCAAATCCTTCAAACAAATCTCTAGGTGAAGCTCTCCAGCTCCAGCAATGATATGCTCACCGGACTCTTCAACAGTGCAGAGAACCATAGGATCAGACTTGGCCAGACGCTTCAAACCTTCAACAAGCTTTGGAAGGTCAGAGGCAACCTTGCACTGAACGGCAACACGAACAACAGGAGATACTGAGAATTTCATTGCTTTTATTGGGCAAGCATCGACCTCCTTTTCACCTGTCAGTGTAGCGTTCTTTGTGATGAACTGATCCAGACCAACCATAGCAACAGTGTTACCACAAGGAACATCTTCTACAGATTCCTGCTTCTTGCCCATCCAGATAACAGTTCTCTGGACATTCTTAACGTACAGATCTTTCTTTTGTCCAGGGACATAGTTGGGGCCCATGATTCGCACCTTCATACCCGTTGAAATCTTTCCTGAGAAAACACGGCCAAAAGCATAGAACCTCCCTTTATCAGATGCTGGAATCATCTTGGACACATATAACATAAGAGGACCTTCTGGATCACATTTCCTGATGGAAGATGCATAAATATCATCAAGGGGACCCTCGTACAGGTTTTCCACACGATACCTCTGTGCCCTTGCTGGAGAAGGAAGGTGGTATATCATCATCTCAAGAAGTGCATTACTGGCTGGAAGCCAGTTTTGCATAACACGCTTCATCAAAGCCTTTCCGCTTAGGTGCTTCATCAAAGCCTTTCCGCTTAGGTCCTTCTCATCGGACTTCATGCTAACACCTAGCTTCTGCAGCATCGGGAACAACTTATCTTTCTCATCATTCATGCAGGTGTTGATGATTTGCTTGATGGGCTCATAGCAGAACTGAACAAAACCTCGCTTGCAAGTAGCTGTACCAGTATGTTTGCTGGTCCATTTCTTAGTGGATGGATCAAAGTAATTCTCACCCCAAAGCCTCTCCATCATCTTAGATTCATCAACTCCAAATTTGGATGCATACATCTTAGCAAAATTAGACAGGGTAAAAGCCCAACCATGCAAACCAGCAGAGAAAGCAACAGTACCCTTTTCTGGATAGACCTGGACATCACCAAGGAGCGCATCTTCATATGTTGCCATAATGACATTGGCATTCTCAATGACACGAGAGAATGTCTGATAGGCTTCCTCACCATCAACTTGAAGCTCAAGGAAACACCTGTCCATCTTGTTAACAGTGAGAACAGGCCTAATCCTCTCACCAAGGGCTTGGCGCAACACTGTTTCAGTTTGTACACAAACACCCTCAATGCAGTCAACTACTACTAAAGCACCATCAGTTATACGAAGTGCAGCTGTGACTTCCGAAGAAAAATCAACGTGTCCGGGTGAATCGATAAGGTTGATCAGGTAGTCATTTCCATCTCTCTCACCCTTATAACTCTTAAGTGAATCGTCACTCATCTCATAGTAAAGAGAGATACCAGTGGATTTGATGGTAATACCACGTTCTGCTTCATCTGCACGAGTATCAGTCATTCGAACATCACCAGCCACATCCTGGGCTATAATTCCAGCAGCCGCCACTAAGGAATCTGTAAGGGTAGATTTGCCTGCAGAGGATAAGGTACACATAAACACAGCATGAGCTTATAACTTTTTAGCAGTGAATGTGGATCATAAGCTAAACATCATCAATTCATGCTTCAACGGATTATAGAAGTTAAAGTTGTCTGATGTTATTGAATCAATCAAATAAGCAGTAAACGAAAGCACACGATACTGCCAAAATGAAGAGCCTGTTTATAAATGAAAATATAAAAAGTATGGCTATAGTTTATACTACATTTCATGGTGACTTTAGAATCATTCCACGCCTAGATATTACTAGTTCTATCAAGATTACAGGTGCACGTACCATGGTCCACGTGAGCAACGACAGACATGTTACGAATATTATTCTTTTTGTCCATAATCCTGCGCATCTCTTCAACTGTGAACTTAACCATCTTGGCTGCCTTTGAGTATCACACTGGAAACTTTATTTCCTGCTTCAAAGGATCAACCTTGTAAAAAATCCAACAAATATTGCAGTACCAAACATTAAGATAGAGCAGCAAGCAGAGAGAAACATTTAAGAGCATGAGGACTGTATGAGTGAATAAATATTCAAATACATTTTCAATATGAACATTTGCCACTTTTGTATGCATTGGTCCTTCCATTAATATCAGTATGCTCTCTGATACATGCAAGCAGATTTATAGCAGAAACATAGTCATGAACTAAACAAAGGCTAACATGTTAAGAAAATAACTTGCAGAGGATCAGGAGGGCTGACATAGGTAAGCTGACATAGGTAAACAATAACAGTACAAAACTCCAAAGCACATCGTGAGAAACAGATTTGGTCCAAGGCATATATCAGGAGCATTAGCACAGCAATCGGGATTTCTAAATCTTCCAGATTAGCATCTACATGGATCATGTGGTGTTTTGGGGACAAGGTCAAAAAAATTCCTCTTGTCAGGCAAAACAACGAACACATCGCACGCAGCATGGCCACTCAACCCACTACATAAAACCAGAACAACGTTGACTGGTGAGAGAAAAACCGGAGGAGACTGCTCGACGTACTGGAGTAAAACGGCGGTGTACTTTTTTTCGGCAGTGATGGTTGGACGGTTGGAGGTCGCACCATGGCAGGTGCCAGGTGAGCGCGGCCATGGACGCCGGCTATATCACCTCCCCTTCCCTTCTGGACAGTGGACCGACATCGGCGTTTGCACCGCGACGGCGCAGTCACGAAGAGATGGAGCAGCCGTCGGGTGTTGGCTCAGCGAGAGATCGCTGCCCGTCTGCCCGTCTTGTCGTTCGGGGTGCACGAGCGGGGATCGTTGCCGCCGATGAGTGATCGCAGGGGTACGTAGCCGCTCGACAGATACAAAAGCAAGAAAGCACAGCCGTCGAGGCTTTTTCTTGTGTTTTGTTCTGCCTTCGAGCAAAGATGCTACGATCAAGCAGCGACTGATGTGAACAAAGGCCAAACTAATCTCAAAGATTTCTACAGGCTTTTTCTACGATTTTTGACATTTTGTAACCTTGAACAGAAGGCACATGCAAGTGCTTCAAGATCACTTAGCCATAGATCCGTTCACGACACGAATCTGTTCAAAAAAGTTGTCACCATACGCAGATCTGTCCACAAATCCTGTCACGCAAACAAAGAAGGAAGAATACACGAGATCCTCAACGCATCTGCGCTCGATCGATCGCAGTAGTAAGCACTCTGGAAACGTACCTTTTCCATGCATCCTATACTACACGGTACAGCCAAAATAATCGTAGCCAGCTACAGTTTTCAGATCATAGCATGAGCACAACTTATCCAACCATACAGCTTTATCAGGAACCAACCATTCGAAAACCACAAACACCACCGTAAAACGAGCACACAAATCACTAGGGAGTACTCCTACGATACAGGCATGCACAGAGATCGCAGCTCACGCGCCGGCTGCAGGCACCGAGCGAGGCACTGCCCGGACTCGTCGCTGCACCACGCCGGCGTGCTGATTCCGAGCGAGTGAGCAACCCAACCACGGAACAGGGCAACCGCTTGTGGCGCTACGAAGCAGAGCAGAGGAGGCAGTCACCTAGGGGCTGGGCTTCACCGGTCGATCCGAGGACGATGCTGCAAACGCCGGGGAAGACGACGGACAGGATGCCAGTTCATGGTATCACAAGCGGCTTTTGTGTAGCGAGTGGCGACGCACCAACCCGTGGAAAAGGCCACGGGCCAGCTCCGCTTGCTTTCGTCGCTGTTGCCTCGCCTACTACACTTGGCACATGACGAGTTGATAAGAACCTTCAGGTCAGGCTGCGAGGTTTCGGCGTGTTACAGGTCCGCGCGACGTGTCCAGCCGGAGCACGGCACACAGATTGTTCTTTGGAAAAGTTGGAAAAGTGAAGTGAGTGATCGATACGATGTTCGATGGCAATAAGTTTCTTTTTCGCCGCCGGCAAGGCGAGTGTCTTTGCGCCAGATGTGCTGCTCCGATCCTGCGCGCAATACACTGGCAAATCACCACCGGACTTGTGTGTATGTGTACTAGTCTTCTTGATGCTTGTACTAGTAGCTTCAACAATCTACAACAACGATTAGTTTAAGTTGTCCTCAAAACAATTTTGAGATCCAAACCGATAATTATATTATACTCCTGTATAAGAGTGTGTGTATATATATATACAGATACAAATCTAATAATTAAAGCACCCTTCATTACGCGTGAATTTGAGTTGAACACAACATCGCTGTGTTTACTAAGGCTTGTTTAGCAGGAGGAAATTTTTTTATTTCTACGCTTTTTTCTAAAGTTTCTGTAGACCTTGTTTGGTTGCTCGAACCACCCTAACCTATTCCATACCAGTGAATCTGATGCGACTGAACCAGGCTGAGTGCATACAACATCGTATTGATTGGTTGGCTGAACATTTGTGTCATGTAGAGCCAAGTTAATTACTGTATTTGATTGTCCACTTGTCCACGCACCAGACTGAATATTTAACTCACCACCCCTCGCGCCATGAATCGAGCGAGCCAGGCCCGTTTCCGTTCCGTGGAGCAGGCCGGCCGCGGCCTTTTGCACCGACCATGATTCTCAACATTGCATCACATGGGCCTGCCCTGGCCATATACAGCCGAATAGCAAAACTGGGCTCCGGCAGAAAACATTCCCGTCTCTGCGTCTCATCGTGTCATCCTCGACGCGGCATTTCGTCGAACGAGTGGCGCGCACCAGTCGCCCCAAACCCCTTCCCTCGGCTCAGCTCCGTCAATCGCAATCCCGACCGGCCAAAACCCTACTACGCCGCTCCCCCGCCGGGCCATGCTCCACAGCAGCCTCTCCAAGTCCCACCCGCTCCCGCTTCTCGCGGCAGCATCCCCCCCTCGCTGCGCCATGCTCGCCGGCCTCCTCCGCGCCGGCTACCTCTCTTCCAGGTCCCGGGCCTCCTCACCCGCGCTTCGTCCGTCCGCGACCACAGGCGCGAGCACAAGGAATGCAGCTGGCTCCGGCGGCCCCCCGCGCCCCGGGGTGGGAGGCAGGGTTTCATTCTCCACCGCAGCGGGCGGCGAGAGGACGCTTCCATGGCTTGCTGCCGAGAACGGCAACGGTGGTGCCCCTGCTGCGAGGACTAGCGCCTCGCGTTCCTCCTCGTGGGAGGTCTCAGAGGAGAAGTTCCTCTCCAAGGACGATCGATACTCGCGAAGAGAGGTGTCAGATGACAGGGTTTCTAGCATGGTGGCAATTAGGGAGGAGGATGAGGGTGAGCCAATTGGCAATCCCAAAGGGGGCAGGTCCAAGGGCAGTTACCGAGGAGTCATGAGGAAGGATGGAGGGTACCGCGGCGGGAGGGAGAGGGGTGGAGGGTCCCGTGGTGAGGGGTTTAGGAGGGAGAGGTTTGACAGGCCTGATGTGAAGCAGTGGGATAAACAAGAGAGTTGGGGGAGGAAGACATGGAAGGAGGCAGGGGAATCGACGGTGCCGAAGATGGTGGGCCAGGGTGTCTACGGTGTTGCACCTGTCCTTGCAGCGCTCATGGCTGGGAGGAGGGAGTTTTATGCATTGTATACGCAGGAAGGCATGGATTTGAGTGGGAGCAACAAGAAGAAGAAGGACAAAAAGGCGGTTGAGAAAGTTCTACAGATGGCAGAGAAGGTTGGGCTCAAGGTTATTGAGACATCAAAGCATGACCTGAACATGATGGTGGATAACCGGCCACACCAAGGCCTGGTGCTTGATGCATCACCCTTGGAAATGGTGAACACTAAAGAGTTGGATCCAGTCAGGGTGGAGGATGGCAGAAAGGCGCCAGTCTGGCTAGCCTTGGATGAGGTTATGGATCCTCAGAATTTGGGGGCCATAATTAGGTCTGCCTACTACTTCGGAGCTGAGGGTGTTGTGTTGTGTGCTAAGAACTCAGCTCCACTAAGCGGAGTGGTGAGCAAAGCTAGTGCAGGCTCGCTTGAGATGATTGAGCTGCTTTCCTGTAGAAACATGATGCAGTTCTTGTCTTCATCAGCTGAAAATGGGTGGCGAGTTCTTGGTGCTACTACTGCTCACAAAGCTGTCCCACTCTCTGAGGTGGATACAAGGATGCCGACCATTCTTGTTCTGGGAAGCGAAGGCACTGGTTTGAGGCCCCTGGTTGAGCGGTCCTGCACAGATCTGGTCAAGATTCCTGGAAATGCTGATGGGCTGATCGGGGGAGCAGATGCATACACAGATGCGGAGGAAGAAGGTGATAATTTTTCTGGTAATCCAGGATTGAAATCATTCCTTGCAGTGGAGAGTTTAAATGTAAGTGTTGCAGCTGGAGTTTTGCTTTATCACCTGGCTGGAAAAAACTCCTGCTCTGTAAGTGATAATCCTAGCATTGCTATTGTGTAAGACAACTCATTATTCACACATATCAATAGTTGTCACAATTGCTCACTGTGGATTTGATAGAAATCATGATTTCTTTGAGAAACAAAGTTTTGTGATCAGACTTAATAATTCTATTTTGCTGCCTTATTAACTTGCATTTGAGTCTATTCAATATCTGGAGTCAAATGAAAAATAAAAATTCAACCAATATGATTCACCACTGCTACTACTTTGCTACTCTGTACCTTAAATCATATGTTTCTCTATATTTCAGACACGAATCATGTATTACTGGGTAAAATCTTCTGTTTAATCTTTTTGACCTCATATCACATTATCATCGTGTCTTGATTCCATGTTACGGATCTTGTTCTTTGCTGAAAATTACAACTTCATTGTGAATTTGTAATGTAGCTTGAGCTATCAAATCTTCTGGTGGGTTGGGAGTGAATCAGTCTTTTGGTTTATACATTATATGGGAAAGAGGGAAACAAAATTACATGGACCTATACCGAGCAGTCAATTATGTTCCCAAGGAAATTGACAGATAGGACAAAGTGACCTTCAGGTTCTTTAGTAAAAGAAAAAATATTGACACGGGGAAAAGGAGGGGCCATTCACCCTACCATTTTTAGGTAGAATATATGAGAATGAACCCTGGTTGCCTGGGTGAGAACCACCCCCAGCAGCCAGTGCATTCCAAAGAGATTCTCCTCAGGTTCTTCAGTTTGCTGCGGCGTTTCTAGTTTTCTCTAAGGAAATTACAGTTGGGAGGCCCGTACCATGGTTTTTTTTTTGCCTAATCTTCCCTATATTTTTGTTGCCATGATTTCTTGGTGGTAGGGTATTTTGTACTGTAGATCAAAAATTTAAGAACTTGTAGGCTAGCAGACTAAGTAGAGATAGGTGCTCGAATAAGATTGGGTTTGTGTGTGAATTTTTTATATGCCTTCAAAAGAATTGTGCTTCCTTTTGCACGGGTACAGTTAAAATATATTATCTATAGTTATATTCAGCACACTTTGGAACACAAGGACAAGGATGAATATATCAGGCAAGGATATTCCAAAGGGCCTATGATTCTTTCGTGATGCACCCTGTTTCTTCTCCTTTTCCTGCTCTCTGGAATTCAAGGATGGTCTAATGACATCAACATTTCCTTTGTCCCCAATACCATGGACTGGAAGCATCAAGGTGAATATTCCTCTTAAGCAGAAAAGTTTCGTCCCGCTCATTTATCCTCTGTCTTCTTTGCTGATTATGTGTATCACTGTGAAATGTGAATTGTAATTTTTATCTTCACACAGGTGTGAGTTATCTGCTGAAGACGAATAAGAAATTACTACTTATGGTTGGCTGCTAGAGGTACTTCCATGTTTTATTGTGTTTCCATTTTCAGGTAAGCCTCATAAAGACAGATTTACATGTTCCTTTTTTTTCGAACACACAGGAGAATTGCACGTCACTTGTACTAAGAAAGACCATTTCTTGTTTTGTGGTTCCATTTTTAAATTAACCATCTTGTTTGTTTGAGAAAAAATATTAACCATCTTATTAAATCTGAATTGCGCATCTGAATTTCATTTTTTCATTTCTGCTACTTCATTTCTCCACTGTACAGTACATAAATGGTTTTTAATGGTCAACAATAATGAAAACTGCTCAGCTGAATTTCTCATGATTTGCAGTTTGGCTGCTAGTGTTTCAATTCTCAGAAGTCAAGGATAGGCGTCATGCAAGGTTTTTATGCATCACAGTGTCATTCGGATGTGTTGTTTCATTGATGCACAACTGATATTATTCTTGACTTCTTTGAGAGCCTCAGGTTATGGTCACCAGGGAAGCCTAGAGATAACTTCCAGGTTTGGGTGTTTGGCAACTGTATTATCAAGCGTGTTAAATTATTATTTGAAGAAACAAGGTGTAGTCACTGTACTATTGATTGCTTAACTTTACAAGCAAATCAAAGGATGACAAGTTGTCCCTCTTGTATGCTGTCACAATCCTGTCACTATTGGCACAACAGATCAATTTGGAATCCAAGGCTGTGACATTTGACACATGCATTGCTTTCGGTTGCTCTATAGTATGTTGTGCTTATTGTCTGCGACAAATTTTGGAGTTAGAAGGATAGAGATTCAGCTAGTTGATTTTACTTTATTAGCCCTAGACTCAAGTAAGTGTGAACTCCACATGAGCCGTATGAGCTTGCTACCCTATAGATGCAGTGATGCAATGAGCCAATGCCTATAGCATCTGCTCTCCATTGCGTGAAACTGGTGCTACCTAATTGTTGTAATCTGAGCGTTACATTTGCTCTTCAGATTACAACGGGCTTGATACAAGTTTAGCACGCAGCACAATGAGTTGTACAAGGGTGGCCCTGGAGTGGCTGAGCCTCCATATGAACTCTTGAATTCCGAATACTCATACCAATATACCATTTAGTGTTATAACCATACCTATGGCACTAAAGTAGTAGCCTAATTTACAAAATAGGTTGCATGTCTCCATGCATCTCAAACATGCTGGTTCACCTCATTAGATTGACCTCTGTAGGTGAAAAAATAGGTGCCACCCTGATAGCAGACCTTCAGTTTTAACTCATTTCGAATGATTAAAAAATCTGTCACCGACTCAGCTATCCGCTACACTTCTAGGAACCATTCCAATCTGGAACAACGAAAATATATTAATTAACATCAGGCTGAGCTTTGGGTAATCAAATTTGTCACTGAAACCAGCACAAAAGAAGGAAATTATTGTTTGAACAATGTAAAAATTTGGACGGAACTTGAAGAGTTTCTGCTTACTAGACCATGGGTAAGTTCTGAGCTCCTCAGAACCCTCAACCTTTTAGCATTTTCTACAAATACACTGCAAGGGTTATGGGTAGAGAGAAGAATTTAGATGGTGTAACAAAAGATACTAAGGTTCGGTTAAGTTGTATATGGGAATAGAACAAGCAAAGCTTACTTCCATGGCATGTCCCCAACCAGCATTCTCTCTCCTTCATTGTCTTCGTAAACTAGAGTGTATTCACCAGATCCCTTAAATAATTGAGAAAATATCTTTTCATCTGCTCCATTATGCGCACTTTCAGCGCTAGATATATCCTTTTGAGCTGCAGCATAGGCAAACAAAGCTATTAGAGGGAAAAATAAATACAACTTGTTTGTGTTTCGGTGCACGGATCAACTCCAAAATTAAATTGCACTACTTGTTTTGCTTAAACTAAATGTTGGTCAGTACCTTCAAGAAATCCATGGAAAAGTTCTTTAACAGCCACTGATAGCCTTTCATAGCTGTCATAGGCTCTAAGATCTACTTTCCGTCCAATGGGGATCCCATCCATGTTGATTTTTATGAGAGAGTTCTTCTTGCAGGTCAGTTCCTCCTTTGTGCTTGTTTTGCCAATTTGTGGTTCAGGGTGTTGTCTAGATGAATTGCTATTGGCAAGATTTCTCCTGAAGGATCTTATGGGAGGCCAACCTACCACTGGAGCTGAAGTCCTTCTACATCAAATTAGAGCACAGGTGAGTCAATCTATGAAGTTGCATAGCTGATTATTTCTTTAGTTGCTATAAATGCCATATGTAGTATAGTATTGCTGTTATTGCTCCCCTTCAACTTATTCTTTTACTGTACTTTGCTACCATGATGACCACAGTCCAGAACAGAAAAAAAAATGCTCAAAGCTGAACACCTATTCCAAAAGATCTAATAACAGTTTGTTGGGAAAATGATACACCACCAAGAGAACAACAATTTCAAAAGTAATTGCAGACTTCGAATAAAAACTGACCTTCTTTTTAGGCCTTCTTTTTCTAAAAAGTATTCCTATTAGGTGACTGATTGAAGGATTATCTTGTGGGCAGGAAATTTCAGTCATTAGGAGACCTCATTTTGTTTTGCCATAGAAATAATTAAAATCACACTACCGCTATTTGCATGTCACATTGAAATCAAAATATCCAAAGGGAAGCAGTATACTGCAATTTTTGGAAAGCATGAAAGAACAATAATATGCAAATATGTAACTATATGAGAGGTAGTAATAATCGAGCATAGATCTTCCTTGTCCGAGAACAGAAAGGATAGAGGTGTTATCATCACCTTTCCTGAGCTTGTCGTCTGTTGCTACTGCTGCGCAAAGGTGGAGCAGTAGGGGCGTGCAATGATGGTGGTGAGCAGCATCCCTTCTTTCTCTCACTCACAGCTGATATCTTTTCTTCCAGTGCTAGTTCACTCCCACATCCCGCTATAGGCAGCTGCAGACCATTAAGAAAAATGGGAAATAGATTTTAGTACAGAAGTTCTGTTGTTTCTTTCTGTGCTTCTGATTACTAGTAAACAAGAGCTCAAGAGTACTGAAAAGCTGCTACTTACCTTCTGTTTTGGTCTTAACAGTGTCCAAGAATCCCCTCTTTGTCCCAGCTGTCGTTGTGCTTGTGGCAGCCTTGGAGGTTTTAGGGAAGTAACCAAGGGAGAGAGCCGGATTGTCTTGCTGTAGCCCTTCATCTCTTGACACTTCTTTGATTTCTTCTTCGATGAGACCAGGAAGGCCGAGTTTTAGCTCTAGCTTCTCGTCATCCTCACTTCTGAAGCCTTTGTCTCTTGATGTCCCTGTGCCTTGTGCATCCCTCTCCTTCCATTCTCTCCCATCTGAGATAAGATCTAGCAGCTGGGGAAGAGCTTCACTCTTTTTGGAGTTTTCCATAAGGCTTGTTCTCACTGAGCTAATTCAGAAGCTTCAGGCTTCAAGAGTCCAAATAATATACCACCTAGGATGATATATTATTAGTAGTTGAAGGTCATGAGAGGTGTCCAGCTGCTAGAAAGTTAAGTTCCTCACTCAACTTAGGCCAGAGAAAGCAAATAAATGACACAAACAAAAAGGAAGGGTATGCTGAGGTCAAAGCGAACATCCAAAAGACAAAGCACGGAAAATAGGGAGCTCTAAGAGATGAACTCAGCACAGGAAAGGAAAATGGAACATAACTTGCTTCTTTTAGTAACAAGACAGCAAAGGCTTTACTAGGAAACAGGGAAGCGCATAGCACAGATTCAAAAGGTCAAATCACAAATGGAACCAGGTCATGTCCAAACCATTTCGGGCAAGTAAAAAACAACCAGCAACTTCTGAAAACCAAAAGCCACTATCACTGGCGGAGAAAACACGAGGAGATGAGAGCAGGTGCAAACCTCAGCCTCCAGAACCCGGGTGGGAAGTGGCCAGGTGGAAGCGGCTAGCTCGAGCTTGCGGAACTGCACCTTGGCTTTTGTACCAGTAGCGCGGGTACCTCGAGCTGCATGCTCCGTGTTGTTTTCTATGCTTTCTTCATTTGTCCCATATAGCTCTCCTTTTTACCGTGCGCTTTTGCTCTGTGTGACTGTGTCCCAGAGATGCGTTTTGATGACTAGGTGCGCCGCCTGTGATATATTACAGATTCCATTGATGTGTACATGCAGAGGACGGATTTGTCACGGAAGTGTGCGTGTTTTTGTGCTCATATATTCTCTTGTGCTTGTGTCTGGCAGGCTCAGCTGATATTGTGGGGTCGTGCGTCGAGGACTGGTCAGGGCCGGAGGAGCACGCTTATTCGACCGAGCAAGTGGTGATGGGCGCCTCCTTGGCATACGCACGAACATACATCTGTGCGGTCCGGTAGACTTGGCCGGAAGGGAGGTACTGGCGTATGGAAAATGGCTTCACCTACACGGCTACACCTCGCACGCCGGCCACAAGGGACCACCGTGGATGAGAAAGCCGGCCGTCTCTTTTACCGTTGTTGATCCACTTGGTGCCCCTGCTGTGCTTCCTCCTAACAGTGCGTATTAATGTTTGTCAGGAGCCATTCGTTGAGTTGCAGCAGTTCGTCAGATTATCCGGGTTGACAAACCCGTGCTTTGACTCGGTGGTGGTGTTGCCTGCCTCTTTACCGGGGACGTGCATGCACTTGCAGCAGTGCGTGGAAAGAAAGGGAGAAAACTTATCGTTTACTTACTGTCCAAAGGTTGAAGGTTTTGACAATCGAATTTTCTACTGTTGAGTGTGCATCAATCGTGCAAGTTGATTGGGATGCTGTCATCTGCCAGTGTTCCGCCCGGCAATCCAGTTACCTGAATATTTTTTGTACGAGTTTCTGAGCTGTTTACCTTTGTATATTCAAGCTGCGTGTGGCGGTATGATTCCCCTCTCCTTTATTTTTTCCTCCCCTTCACAGCTGCAACTTAAAAGGACATGTTCTCTGTGTGCGGATTCACTGGTGCACCTATAAGACCAAACATATATGTGTGTGTTGCAGCTGATGGATTCCCTTGCCCACGATCAGCTTGGACAAAAGTAGGTTAAAAAACAACTTGGACAAAAGTGTGCTTGCCCTCACTCCAATCTGGCCTAAAGGATACCAAGCTGCTCAATCCTCGAGAGCCATGCACGACCTGTGTTTGCCACGAACCATTGGCTAACAAGGCAGTCTTAACACATTAACTGTGCTGTGCTGTTCTCTTAGGTGTCATCTTGATTTTGACAAAAACTTCTACTACTCGCATTATCTATTAAACCAGGCAAAACACACTTTTTTTTTCCTTTTTGCGAAAGCAGCAAAACAGTGTTATACTATATGTGTATTGTTTTCATAGGTTCACTGTTAATATTCTCTGACTCCTCAATCGCTAAGTCCTGTCTATCCATAAATCGGTGCAATCGCTCCGTCTACGATCCATTCATGTTAACCCAATCCCTTTCGAACTCTTTGAAGTTTTAATATGCCCAGCCTATCATCATTCGGGCATCATCGAAAAGGTACGTAGTACAAAGAATTCACCGCCACACGGCATGCGTCACTGCGACCGACAAGAGCGGCCACCTACTCCTCATTACACCCTCCAAAAAAACAAAACATCCATCTCATCTCCATCTTCACCTTTGCTCGCCGGCTGAGACGTCGTCGTATCAACAATTATACTAAGTGACACGTTTGAGCAAAATTGACCAGCACGAGGGACTAAAGTAGCATATCCAGTGTACTGTACTTAACGATGGTGGCAACAATTAGCGTCAGCGATAATTGTTACACTACTCGCTGGATGTTTAAAATTTCTGGCGAGAGGGGAGCAGCTGAATGATTGAGCTTTCGGGCCGGAGTGGTGCGTGCTCTCGGTGCGCTTTCCGTATATCGAAACAAAGCCTGTTTGATGGTTTCGGATTGATTCCCAGATATCGGCTAGCTCGATTGTTTCGGATCCGCAAGCAAATTGGGGGAGCGGGGGGGAGTCGTGGGACTCATCGCTCGGCATATGATCCAGTCGGTGGGCTTGGATCATATATGAGCCCAAATCTGGATTGGTGAGGTTGACTGGTTGAGTACATGGGCAGGCTGTATCCGTCATCAAGACCCAAGGGCAGCCCGTAACTGACGCAGGCTTGTCTTAGTAGGAACCTGCAGGATACTGAAGGAGCTGTTGAATTAGGTGTACCGTGCACTGTTCGTTCCACAGCATGACAGCGACCAGTGCTTGCCTGAGGCCACTATGGCTCAAGATAGAAACCAGGAACTGTTCATCAAGTCGACTGGTAATATGGCTCTTCAACTTAAACTTTTTGATACCCCGTGATATCAGAGAGAAAATGTGCCCTTCCTCCTCAATCCAACCGCTCGGCTGCAGCTAAAATCCTCAAAGTCATTTCAGAGCGTGTTCGTTTTATATTGTTCAGGTTGTGGCTGTGCCGTCAAGAGCTTATGTACACAGTAGGTTCTAATTTAATTAGTTGCCCGCGTGGAGCTTGGCCAAGCTGAGCTCATGCAGGCAACTGGTGTGGAGCTTGGTTTTTACCATACAAAATTACATTCTTAGTCTGGCTCACGAAAAATACAAATAAATTTCATTTCAAGTGGGCCTAACTCATCAATGCGAGATTAGTAAATAATTAACTATTAATTAGTATATATATTTAGTAATATTAAAATATTATAATGTAAATTAACATTTATTATAATAAATTAAGTATTGTATTATATATTTAAATTAAAATAATAATTGTTTAATAATTATTTTGTAAATTGAGTTTAACATATTGTGTATTTATACAGTCAACCAAACATCATCTTTTTACAACTTAATTTTTTTTATAAAATCAACAAAACAAACTATCACATGTAAGATCAACCTGTCTTGAGACTGTTCCGCCGGATACAAGCCAGAGCGAACAAGCCCCACGTCGATTTGGGAGATGGCGTCGCCGTCTTGGCGCTGAGTTTCCGGTGCTGGCAAGAGAACGTGTGACAGTGATCTGATTTTCATGATTTGATTTTCCATAATTTAGATTATAGAATCAAACCGTACCCAAAATTTTCCCGAGCTTTCACTTGTGCCTTTTGACCGGCGGATGGTGACGCCTTTCGCTGTCCCGAATCTCAAGGAATCGTTACCTGATTCAGGTCGGATCTGATCCCCCGAGACACGCGTCGTGCTAGGGACCAAAGACTACNNNTTAAAAAAAAAAAAAAAAAAAAAAAAAAACTACCGCACAGATGTCTGTTGAACAGCAGCACCGTACGCGAGTCCATTAATGTGATAGGTTAGAAATACTGACTTTCGTTTACAAATACTTGTCAGTTTTGACTTTTTTACAAATTTTTTGATCGTTTGTTTTTTTTAAAAAATTTTAACATATAGATATAAAAAATATACATTCTCAAAGTATATAAGATGACAAATCATATGATGTTATTTATAAGTTAACTAACGAAATAATTTTAAAATTATAATTAATCAAAGCATAAATAATAAAAATCAAAATTGTCAAATATTTGTAAACGAAGGTTAGTAAAACCCATAGAAAAATGAGACACACCAACGTCACCAAAGCTTACTGCTATTGTGATCGTCACTGATGACTGATTTTTCTTGGGCTTGTCTCAAACTCTCAATACGCCACCCCAGATTTTTGTTGCGTGACACAAGCTTCAACAACGTCTTATTGGCCGAAGAAATCAGCAAATTCTAGTGCTCCCATCTTGATCTTGAACGGGGAGCACGATTTTGCAAGCGATTAAAAAAAAGCTGTACGGATTCTATACGTGTCATTTTTCGATTGAATCTATACGTGCTTCTTGATTCTCCTTTCTGTTTAAGCTTCTCAATTGAAGGAATTTTTTTTATTTTTACTTTTTTTCCAGTAAAATTGACCTAATTTTTATAAAATTCTCGGACAAAAATCCTTGCGTCGTAAAAGAAGCCCTAAGCGGTGAAGAGTCGAGTAGGAGTACTAGCTGGCTGCTCTCTCACCGCACGCTGGCGGCGAGACCATGGTCGGCAGCAAGCAGGAGCCGTTCCTCCATCCCTCGGCGGCTGCCGCCACCGACGGCGGGCGCTCGGGGAGGCGCAGGTTCCTCTCCTTCGTCGCCGTCGCGGCCGCCTTGCTCGCCTCGTACCACCTCCTCGCGCCGGCCCCCGCGTCGCGGTACCACGCGCTCTTCCTTACGCTCGGCTCCAACGCCACCGCGGCCGCGCACCTCCGCGCGCTGACGCTCCGGCCGCACGTCGCGGGCACGGAGGCCAACGCCGCCACGGCCGAGTACGTGCGGGCCGCGCTCGCCTCCCTCTCCTTCCCCGCGCGCGTCGTCCCCTACTCGGTGCTCCTCTCCTACCCCGTCCGCCGCTCCCTCTCCCTCTCCGCGGGGCCGGGGCTCTCCGCCAGGGCGTTCTCCCTGGTGCAGGAGACCTACCCCGGCGACCCGTACGCGGAGGCCGTGGCGGAGGTCATCCCGACGTACTTCGCGTACTCCGGCTCCGGCTCCGTCGCCGCCGAGGTCGTCTACGCGAACTACGGCGCCAATGAGGACTACGCGTACCTCGCCTCCCGCGGCGTCGACGTCGCCGGGAAGGTCGTGCTCGTGCGCTACGGGGACCTGCACTGCGAGGACATGGTGCGGAACGCGCGCGACGCGGGCGCCGCCGCCGCGATCGTGTACACCGACGCCAAGGACTTCGGCGGCAGCAGCGCCAAGGGGGCGAAGCGGAAGTCGTTCCCCGATGGGCGGTGGCTGCCGCCGACGGGGGTGCAGGTGGGTACCTTGTACTACGGGAACGGGGACCCGTCCACGCCGCTGTGGCCGTCGTGCGCGCCCGGCGACGACTGCGAGAGGCTGACTAAGGAGGAGCTTGACGGGAGCGAGGCGATGCCTGGCATCCCGGCGCTGCCTGTATCGGCCAGGGACGGGGAGACAATTCTGAAGGCGATGGGTGGTGACGTGGCGCCGCCGAAGTGGCAGGGCGGCGAGGGTGCGCCCGTGTACCGGGTTGGCCCCGGCCCTGCCGTGCTCAATTTCACCTACATTGTGAGTGTCTCGGCCCTGCCGTGTGCAGGCTATGACAACATTTTGCTAAAGTTTGTAGTGACCCAATACGGCAACACCAATAACCCAGTTGTAATTTAATCGATCTGCAGGGAAATGACACTTTAGCGACCATTGAAAATGTGATTGCGGTGATCGAAGGAAAAGAGGAGCCGGACAGGTAACCATTCTGCTGTACCATACAGTTTCGCAAGGTTTGGGGTGATAGGAGCCATGGAAAATGGGTTACAAAAACGGAGCTTTTGTTCTTGTGTACGTGCACATCTATTGGTACCAGTAGTATTATTTTTATGTTCTGCAGATGTCGTTGAACTTGTTCAATGCTCTTATTATGGAACATTTTGTTTCTAGCCATCGTGATGCATTGGCATTTGGGGAATTGACAATGATAATTTTTCTTTGATACATGCGTGCAGATATGTCATTATAGGCAACCATCGTGATGCGTGGACTTTTGGAGCAGTTGATCCCAACAGTGGAACTGCAGCCATGCTTGAGGTAATTAGTCGTGCCATCATTTGTAGCATATGCAGAAGTTTTGGATTCAGTGAACAGTAGACATTTCTTGGGGGAACATATTTAGAAGGCGTCAGAATACACTGTCATCTTTTTTATATTTGTTGTGTATAGATTGCAGAGAGGCTTTCAAAGCTACAAAAGACAGGATGGAGACCCAGGCGAACAATCATTATCTGCAGCTGGGATGCGGAAGAGTTTGCTCTTGTATTCCCTGCTAGCTTGTTCACTTATGCATATTAATTCACGTGCCTGTGTACTCATAGTAGGCACATACACTGCCTCAGATAGGATCTACTGAATGGGTTGAGGAGAATATGGACCTGATAGGTTCAAGGGTTATAGCTTATCTGAATGTGGACATATCAATATTTGGTCCAGGAGGTCTTATGCCTCGTGCAACCCCTCAACTAGATGAGTTGATCAAAGAAGCAAGTAAAATGGTACCTAACCTCTACCTGCCACCGCCAAAAATAAAATAAAATAAATAGAGCCATAATATTTATCTGATCGATATATCCTTTTTGAAGGTACCAGATCCTGATAAACTCTCTCAGACGCTGTATGACTCCATGATGCCCCATCACCCTCCGGTGAGTGTTTTGTGATGAAATGACTGCTTATTGTTGTAATCTTTTCTCTGGGTCTAGGAGTGTAGATCCGAGAGTATCTGTGTCGGTAATAGATCTGTGGTTCGGAGGTGGTCAATACCTTCGGATCCGGTCGCCGGAGTTGAGGAAGATGATCCGGCCATCTGCCCTTTGTTGGTGCGGTCCTCTGCTCTTGGGCAGCGTCGGTCGGTGAAGAGGGCAGTGGAGTTGGAGTCACGGCGACGTCGTCGATCTCTCGGTGGCGGCGGTCGTTGTGGCGGTGGTGCTTCCCGTCGGCACAGCGCCCCCTCACAGATCGGGTTTAGGGATGTCGGTGGGGTGCGGCGG
>BCLF01000029.1:2359796-2405171 GCA_001602275.1 Zoysia japonica | reverse complement strand
GGTTTAGGGATGTCGGTGGGGTGCGGCGGTACGGATGAACTTAGGTCATGAGTTCCGGCCGGCCCCCCACCTCTATTTATTGTGGCGCTGGCGACAGAGGCCCACCAGCCATAATGGGCTGGGCGCCCCCGATCAGGGCGCGATTAGGTCAAGGGCCCATTAAGGCCGTTGGGCCAAAACGGGTGGAGATCAATTCCTAACACTTATTTTTTATGTCCCAAAGTAGTGATGAAAAGAATTGCATTCCACTGGTACTGCACTATGTTCTCATCTTCTGAAGTGATAAATTTTATCTTCAGATTACTAGAGTGGCTGGAGCAGGAACAGATTTTGCAGCATTTGTCCAGCACATTGGAGTCCCTTCTCTTGACATGTCTTATGGACTATGTAAGTTTAACTACACTTGAGCCATCAGTCTCAGTGACTCCTGTGCATAATCATTTCATTATTGTCATATATCTAATTGAGCTACTAGCTTAGGAACCACAGTCTTACATTCTTCATATTATTGTTGGTCCTCTAATATTTGTCTAACATGATTGCTCGTGCAGTTGAAGAATACCCTGTTTACCACTCGCTTTATGATGATTACGTTTGGGTGGAGAGATTTGGAGATCCCTTATTCCACAGGCATGTTGCAGGTACTATAAGTCTATAACACAGCCTTTTCTCTCAAAAATAAAAAAGAGTGTTCTTGCATTTCATACGAAGCATTGACTGGTCGATTTTAACTGCATGATCATACAGTGGCAAGCGTATGGGGTCTGATTGCTTTGAAACTTGCTGATGATGAAATCATACCATTCAACTATATCAATTACGCATCTGAACTTGAGGTGCCATTTTTTTTGCAGTTGACATATATAATTTACTTCATATCCATAAGTAAATTGGTATCTATGAATGCTTGGCGCAAGTCTCATTTTATTAATTACAGGAGTATGCTAAAGATGCTGTAGACAGATGTAAAGGATGTCCTGTGAGTTTCTCTCCTCTGCACAAGTCCATCAAGCAGCTGGAGAGTGCGGCCACTAAAATTCGTCATGGGAAGAAGGTAACATTTGACGAATTTATTTAATATATAACTTTCAGTGAAACGTACAACTAAAGAACCTCATCTCTGATCTCTCATATAGTTGCTGGAAGCAGAAAGTTGGAGCCTAAATACAAGGCAGTACGCACTGAAAGTCAGAGAGATCAATGACCGACTAATGATGGCAGAGCGAGCGTTTACCAACCGAGAAGGACTCGTGGGGAGACCATGGTTCAAGCATCTGGTGAGTCAGTGAGAGTCCTATAGCTGCAAGCTTGCAATTTTATGCGCGTTGCTGAATAATGAATCTAACAGTTATGAACATTCCCCCTCAAAAAAATAAAGTTACAAACATTGTACATTCATATGTTTGGCAGATATATGCATCTTCCGATCAGGATGACTGGAGCGCCAAGGCTTTCCCAGGCATTGTCTCCGCGATGGACAAGGCGAAGAAGTCTAATACGACAGAATCTTGGCGGTTCTTGCAGCATGAGATTTACCGGGTTGCAAGGGCTGTGTCCAAAGCTTCTGCGGTCCTGGACGGCAAATTGACATGATAGGCGAATTCAGCATCTTTTAAATAGATAGACTAAAGTAATGGATGGCTTCAGTGATTCAGTGAAGACATGTCCCACTCTCTTCAATGTAAAACTAATAATTTTTGTTAATTGAGAGGTATGACAGTATATGTTTTTGAAAATCTGGATGAGGATTGTGGATCAAATCTTATCGTAGAATATTATGTACTTTGTACCGCGTTAGCATCATGGAGTATACAAAAATATCTTCAGATACTACTTTTTAGATCTCACGGCTTATTGGCTAGTACTTGAAGAGGAGCACATCTGTGGTTGATGGTTGATCGAGGGTCTCTTTCTGTCTAGAATACAATAGGAGCAGGTTTACACGCCAAAGATTCCGTGAAGGCGACAGGTGCAGCTTGTGTCGGCGACTGGCGCGGCAACACACACATTGAACACAGAGAGACATGCGTGTATCTTTTTTTTTTTAAAGGAACAAAGACATGCATGGATCAGTAATTGAATTATCGTATATGCCATATATATAAACACAAAAAATTCTCATTTATAAAACAAATACAAATAAGGTATTCCGTGGTGCTTTAGAAAATCGGAAAGATCTGCACGAAAACATTCAAATTCCCGTATTACAAGTAAGAGATACACCAATCAGACACACGAGCGCGTGCTCCCACACACAAATATTCATCCGGGTTCACAATCAGACGACAACAACCCAAATCAAGAAAACAAAAATTGATCACAAAATTATTAGCCACGACGACACCAGAAAACAAGGAAAATGAAACTCCCTGGGTGGTCGGCGACTAGCGTGTCCAAGAATTAAAGAAATGTGGAAGGACTGAAGCGAACTAAGCAAGGCATATATAGATGCTACTTCATGCGATCGATGGTGGTTTTGTTCCGCTGTCGGGTGCTTGGTCGACGGAGGACGGGCGAGCGGTCCGGCCGCTTACAGGCCTTGCTCTATGAGGTAGTCGCCGAGCTTCTCGATCACCATGTTGCACTGCCCGGGGGTCATCGGCTCGTCGTAGATGCCGATCACCAGCGCCTGGCCAGTCTTCTTCACGGTGACACCGCCTGATCCCTGCAAATGTTGCAGAAAACGTACACAGGTTACAGCAAGCGATCCAATTTGCCCTTCCTGCGCGCATCTGTAATAACTAATGGCATCGTAGAGAGGGATCTGATGGGCGTGCATGCAGTACCTTCTTTCCGCGGATGACGGCGCCGGGCTCGCCCTGGATGACCATGTACTTGGTGGGGCCGAGGAAGAGGCCGGTGGGGGCGAGGAACCCGGGCTCGTCGAAGTCCTTCATGATGTTGGTCATCTCCTCCGGCTTGAACTGGACGATCGAATTCCACAACGATCGATCATGCACGCACGGAGAAACGTCGCGTCATCGATCGATCAGCCATGCATGATCGACGACCGTCGAAGATCGGTGCGAATCGAAAGCGAGATCGACTGAATGAACAACAAACAGATTTAAGTCGCGCATACGTACCGCTGGGAAGGCGGCGCTCTGAGCCCAGACGCTGCCGTCGTGGCCGACGATGGCGGCGGAGGTGAGGTGGTGCCCCTCGATCTCGCACATCAGGTGCTCGTCCACGTACGTCTGCCACGACATCTTGTCGGTCGTCGGCTGGATCTCTTCTCGCACACACAGGCAAAAGGGAAGATCGAGCTCGATCGAGGAGGACGATGCCTCTCTCTCTTTCTGGTGATGCTGCGATTGCGCGCACTTAACTCTTGCCGGGGACTGGCGGAGCTATATATAGATGGCGCGTTGATGCGGGGAACGGGATCGCCACCACCACCACCGCCGGTCCCGCCCGTCCCAACCACCCGTTCCATCTTTAGCTCGCCCTTAAACATCGCCTCCTCTGGTGCGCTGCGCGCCACTGGTCGCCGGTCGCGCCCCGCGGGGACGCCATTGCCATTGGGATCAACGCGGAAGATAGGCTGTTAGCGCGGGGGCCCGGGGCCGGGACTCCGTGCATGCCTGCCCCGCCCCGCCCCGCTCGGCCCATGGATGGAATGGATGGCTGGCTGGTGGGCCATCGGAATCTTACTTTCCAGCCGTCTGCACGACGCCCCCTACCCTGGCCGAAAGTACTCGCCAAGCTGCCGGTGCTGGGCATCTAGGCCCACGATTTGTAGTACATCGCCTCGTGCCTTCTTCTCCCTTTTGCTTCCCTTGATTATTGAGCTGGAACATGTTAAGAAAGTGGAGGCTTGCAAAGGGGATTCTCTCTTGGGAGCATTTTGATCGTGTATGATTTCACTGCACTCCAGCATAGATAGGGTAGAAGCTTTTATACAGCTGAAAAGGGCGCATCAATGTGCAAATCACACAACATAATAATGAACCATTGGACCTATCACTCTATCAGACAACTGACACTGGACCTTTGTACGGTCCATTGATGGTCCAGATCGATGCTCAATAATCCACATAACAATTGGCAATGTACTTCCCACCTTAATCCAGTCCCCACATCTAGTGACCCATACAAATCACTGATAGGGCCATCTTTTTATGATTCTGATGCAAAAAAAAAGGACCAAAAATGCAGTTCTAATGAAACCACAGGAGACATCAGGAGATGATGTCAAGTTCTTAATGCCTGCTGATTCGTAGTACTGTCCGCGGGATGATCAGGTACATACTCCCTACTCATACCAGGCTGCTACTACTCATGCCAAAACGGAACATCGACAACTGGTTACCAGCACTAGCTGATTAATTAGCCTTTCACCATCCATCCCAATATAGACTAGCTGGAGCATTACCAAAGATCATACTCGTGCAGACCAAAGATCACAGTGTATATATATAGTGGCAGCAATGGACAGCATGCTGAACAAGAGTCCAGAGTATTTGGCCAATGGCTGTGGGCTGGAGCCGCTCCGATCAAGCTGGAAGAGATGAAGAATTCGTAGTGGACATCTCACTGCTTCAAGGTTGTAGAAGATAAAGATTTTAGTATAGCCAGTTGAATAATTGAATTGTTTCACATAGACTAGTGCTAAAAAAACACAGTCTGAGGGAGGCGCTAACCCAAGAATCATTTTTTTCTTCCCTTCGTCAAGGAAGAAACGATGACCCGTCCATCGATTGATCTGCCGAACAACGATCTAATAATACAGTCAACCCTCTCTGTCTTACTCCATCCCTTTTTTAATTGATTTTAGCGTTAACTTTTAAATTCAATTTTGACTATTTGTCTTGTTTAAAAAAATTTGATAAATTTTATAGATTTTGATATAATTTGATTTATGATTAGAGTTATTTAAATCACAAATTAAAATTTTATATGTCCGAGCAATATTTTTTAATAAAACAAAATATCAAAATTGATTATAGAAGTCAACAGCGACATCAATTTTAAGAATGAAGCGAGTATCCCTAAGAGTCTGACCAGCGCACAAGCGTCACGCCTAAACATATAATAGTAGCACGGGTCAACTCCCACCGGGCGTTCAGCCGGCCACCAGCCCACCACCATCCGTCCTGCTTCCGTGCCATCCCCTCCGCGCGCCTAACCCAATCCAATCCAAATCGCAATTATTTTGTACCCAACCAACCGTCTAGTACTCCTACATCATCATCGGCCGGGAAGACCTCGCACCTGTCCTTCTTCAACCGACGCACCGGTCAACTTTCAGAACCATTCATTTTTCTGGAACCGGTGCATCGGGACTTGACTTCTACTTGCTCGAAAACTCTGTTCTCATACAGCTAGCTAGCCTGATGGATCGATCTGGTTGTTTTTGTTGCCGCAGCCGACCTGCCGAACTCCACGACGCGTCTTCGACCGTGTCTCTCAGATTCAGACATGCAGCTCTTGTCACTCACGCAATGGAAATTACAAGAGTATATACCAACGAGAGACGTCTTGGCCAGCAGGCCACAGGATACGCACGTCACACACTCCTACTGTTCGAGACAACGAAAATGGAGAGACCTGACTATCCACCCTTCCTGCTTTATTAGTGGAATGGAGTTGACCACCTGCGTACCTGGTCACTGGTCAGGGCGCAATTCAGTGAGACCTGGGACTTGCTGTGCCACCGAACATGCCCCCATTAACCTAAGTATACCTAATAACAAAATTTCAGGTCTTATTAAGGAATGCCAATAAAGTCCAGGCGATTAATTAAGGTTGAAACCCAACTGTACGAACTCTGATGCTTCTGGCTGCGAAGGGAAATGCGACATTATGTCTAAAGGAATACGGAGTACTAAGTAACTTTGACCATAAATCTACCATAAATCTAATTTTTCCCTCCCGCAAATTGAAAAAAAGAAAGAAAAAGAACTGCTTGTATATCTTTATTACCTGGTGAACTGGAACTCATATTTTGAGCCAGTGACACGCTGCAGGTGCTCATCCTTTCACTTTTACTCCCTTGCAGTGCAAAAGCCAAGCCAGAGCCAGGGACGGACAACGTGTATCCTCACCTACTCCCCGATCGGATCCATGGACGCTCTTTTCGTCTGTTACATACTCCAGTGCGTGGTTTCATGCAAGAACGACACTAGTTCAATCCAGTGGTGCCTAGAACGACAGGAGTAAAAATGGCACTTCCATGCTACGACTTGTGATTGAGGTTTCGTACGTTCGCAGCCACCATCCGACACCTGGTGATCGTGTCCCGAGCTTTTTTTCCCCCCCAAAATTTCTCATTTGGTTAGTGATCCAAATCCCCGCGGCATTGTTATTAATAAAAAAGGCTAAATTTTCATTTTAGTTCGAGAAAATTCTGAACTGTACGATCTTGTCCCACCCTTGTACAGCGTAGCGATTGAGTAGAAAACATAACATACGAGTATAAAATTGCCCCTTCAAGTCTACCATTTTTTTATAGTAGGAGCATCACATCTCGAATTTTGTTTGCCTCCATTAACACGATTCCGCGATAAGATTTCGTGAAAAACCTGCGGTCTATTCCTACCACCCAGCTAGCAGCCTTGCACCCACCGACTTTGTTGTTGGGAACAATAAAATGGATAAGAACTAAACCCACCGGCTCCCACACGAACAAGCAAACACGACGCGGCATCAATCCCCACTAAAGACGGCCGGGCCACATGTCAGGCTCCGCAACCAGCTTGCCGCCAGAGGGACGTGTGAACAAGTCCTCCCGGTCACGTTCAGCAAACTGCTCTCTCCAATTTTTAATTATTAATATAAATTAGTGACACAGTTCATTTTTAATATTAATTTTAATTATTTATATTATTTAAAAAATTTGTACAAATATATAAAGTTATTAACTATGATTTAAATTTTACTAATGATAAATTAAATAATAAATTTTTTACGTATTTAAACAAAATTTTTAAATAAAATAAATGATAAAATTAGTCTTAAAAATTAATAGTGTCAATATTTTAAAACGGCAGAGACGAGAACAGAAAAAGATAAGATCGGATCAGGGCCGGCACCAGCAGCAGAGTACTTACTACTCCGTACGATTTATTCTCATATACCCCTTGTTTTTTTTTAATATTCTGTGAAGAACAAAGCCGGGACGCAAGCGGCGAACCATGACGACGGGGTCCAGGCCAGTGTCCTAGATAAACGAGATAAACAAATCGAACCGTAGCCGGCAGCAGGCACAACAAAACGGTGACGTCACGGATGCAAATAGCTTACTTAGGACTCCTATTATACCAGTCAAAGCGCACTAGCTAGCGCCGTGTTTGGATCTGGAACAAGGCACCCAGCATTATCCAGCTTTCTTCCCACTTAAATACAGCTCTACATGTACTCCCTCCCTCCCAGCCACCAGCCGAGGAACAAGAATACTACTCTATCCATACGCCGCAGCATATACGTCCGTTTCCTGCCGTTCTTGGGTTATAGAGACCTCAAAGTCGCGAGCATGAGCAGGTCCGACGACGCCGCGAGTCTCTCAGCGCGCTACGAACACGAAGACGAGGAGCTGTTCGAGACCTCGTCGTCCATCTCCGCAAGCGACTCGGATGGCGAGGGCGACGACGCTCTGGACGACAGGTTTACGCAGCAGCAGCAGCAGCAGCCGGTGTGGAGACTGAACTCCGATACTTGCCTCTACGACCTGTCACCCATGATGGCGCAGCTTCCTGTCAAGTAAGTTCCTGGTGTTTCCCTCATGAATCAGTACCAAATCTGTAGAACCAAATACAAGTACTCACCGTATCCGAAGGAAAATTTCTCACCTAGAACCGTGCCGTTCTGTACAGGAAAGGGCTATCCAAGTACTACGACGGGAAGTCGCAGTCGTTCGCGTGTATGTCCGAGGTGGGATGCCTGGACGACCTTCGCAAGAAAGTGACCCCCTTCAAGAAGATCAAGCCGTCCAACAAGAGCTATGCGGCGCTGGACGGAGGGAACCAGCAGGGCTGTCATGTGCCTAGTTCTAACGGCAGAGCAACTGGGAGTACCTGCGCCAATCTGATGGCTCGGGGCAACGGCGAAAACATGCTCTACAAGCCTCCCCCGATCCCTGTAAACAGAAGTGGGTATCATCAGTAGACAGACTATTGGGAACGTCGTGGAGATGTTCCTGTCCGTCTAGGGTTCTCACCCCTGTTCTTTTCTTCTTCCTTGATTGAGGAGGGATTTTTGTCGACGGGCGTATTGGCCTGTCTCAGATGTAAGAAGATTTCCTTGTATGCGGTCTGTAGAGTATCATGTCCATGAAGATTGATTCCTGTAAATAACAAATGAATTGGATGATGTACAGATCTGGGGGATTTCCAAATATTGAACTGGCAAAACTCTTTATCCCTGAAATGCTTATCAGAGATTTAAGTGATTTCGTCTCTATCTGGACGCATATTTGCCTACCTGAACTCTTAATGATACTATCAGCAGACCTCGTTAACTTGTTCTTGGTATAAAAAAGGAGGCACGAAGTAGCATGAATCGGAAAAGGTATCTTTGCTCATCTTGGATTGGGAAATAATAATTCAGGCAAACATTCCAATCAAGAAAAATTAGGAGCTAACTTTCAACCAACTAAAAAATGTCTCATATATAATCATTCTAATTTCAGAGCCCAAAATGAAATCAAGCTCCCATATAATGTTGTGAATGAAATGTGTGACTAGAACTTGTTCTTCTCCGACTCCAGGGAAATGGAGAAGTAAGAAGCAAGAAATTAATCCGATCCCAGGTGGCTTTAGAGTCTGTTAGAAGGCAGTCATAAATAGCCTGTGGAACTCCATCTTCATTGTTAGTGGCACCGATTGCGATTGCCAATGCTTTAGTCCTCCCAGATCCATTTGCAACTTGCAAGAACAACACCCAAGGAGGCAAGTTGTAGCATTTCAATGTCATTTTCACCGTCTCTAATTGCCATGGCCTTGGATAAAAGAAAATAGAAATAGGATTAGAATTTTGCTTGGCAGTAAATATATCATAGCGATTATCTTGCAGGGTAACTTCTTTTTTATTTCAAAGTAAACATACTGCAATTAACTGATTTGGATGCTTTTATCCACGCTGAAATTTCTTACAATGTGGCCTTATCCTGTAAACTCTTGAAAAACAATTGAAGCGAAAAGTTTTACTATGAAAAACAGAGATAATCAAAGATTGAACACAATAGAAGAAATAAAGTTAAGAATAAAATGATGTGTCCAATGGGGTGTTTGTTTAGCTTCGTCGTGAAATATACCATGAACTTAGTGTGATTTCAGTATGATACTATTACTTCCCTGTTAGTTAATCATATCATAAGGAATAAAGAGACAGGCCCTACCCATTCCTTTCTGATACCAAACAAGTATATCATACCCCAAAATAGGAGAGATTTCCTCAAACAAAACAGCCGGTAAATTCACTTGGTTTGATTAATTATCATGACTAACACATTAACATCACAAAGTAGTATCCTTGGTATCCCAGAAAGATCCAGCAGAATGTTTGACAGTTTATCTAGAGAAAACACCAGAATAGCTGGGAGTTCAAAAAAAAAAAAACTCCCATAATCAACAATGCTGCAGGCAGTACTCAAGAAATTGGCTGATTTTGATAGCAAAAACTTCAAACAACATTTCTTATTCTGCAGAACTTCTATCACTTGCAGCACAAGTGGTTAAGACTGGGCTTGTTATGCTATAAGAATGTGTCCAAACATTTTGTACCCAAAAGTGGAATGTAAGCATGAGCAACAAGCTAAGGATATACCATCCATATCCAAAAAGATGTAGTTGAATTTTCTAAACATTCTTAGACATAAAAAGCTAGATTATATCATCATGAGTGTGATAACCATTTCTACAAGATTACAGTTTAGAGATTATGGCAGGGGAACAACTACCAATAAATAAAAAACATACCATTCAGTGAATCTGTATGAAGCTTGCCCAAATCCTGCACACTAATAGCAAGGCACTTTCCCTTCCACCTTAGACTTTTAAAAATAAGCTGCTCCTCCTTCTCCATTTCCATGGCAGCCTCATCACTTGCTTCATGTTGAAAACCAAGGAGTTGTAATATGCCACGAACCTAACATGGAGGAGTACAGTTACTAAACATTCCATCTGTGCACAAAACCTGAAGAAATCTATTCAATACATATGCAAGTAAGCAATAAGCAATTTCAAAATCAATAACTGTTCTCAGTTAGACAATGCAGTAATATATTGATAACAGGATAAGTGGAGTTGTGTACATCACAAGGAACTTGATGCATGCATTACTATTAAACTTGTAAAAAACAAGGGAAATGGAAATCATCATTAAGAAAGTTCTCAGGGGTTAAAAAAGGAAGAACATACCACAAGCACCCTCACTTCATCAAGAAGTGTAACACCTTTCTCTTCAGCTTGTCTTGCAGCTGTCTCGATTGATATTGCTATATCACCTAACATTAGCTGCATGAAATACATAAAGAGAAGAAAAGGAGAATAAGATAGCATGGATGAAGTGAACAGCGTTCAAACAAAGAATCCACACTTACAGTAGGAACATCAAGATCTGGAATGTACTGTGACATTGAGAGCATATCAGCAGCATGGTCTTCGCCTCTCCATTCTTTGTTAAGGTTCTGGATGAAGTTATCACTGCATAACAGCACAGAAACCTCAACTTTGTCATACTTTCCCACATCACTTATGGACGTATCACGTGTGCTGTAGTTGGAATCCAGAAGCCCGTCAAGTGCAATTTTCATCGCCATCGGAATATTTAACTTTAGAAGTTCTACAATATTCTGCACGCAAACCAAATGCATGTGTTACAGATACTATACCAATATTACAAGCATATCCAAACAATACATCATACTGAGAAAATAAACTACCAATAGTCAAATAAAACAGCAACTGCACAATATGTAAACATAAATAGATGGATCAAAACTTCACAAATAAAAAAGAATAGACGAAACAAAACAAGTAACCAACATGTACCAGATACAAAAACTAAAGCTAGAATTCACATCAATTGTGGGATATCCATATCCTTAACTATAATCTACATTGTCCCAAACTTACCTGTGCCTTGGTGAAAGAGGTTGGCACTAAGGCACATGCTGAGCTCCCATAAACTGAAACATAGTACATCCTAGATTTATTTCTAAGAAAATCATAATTCAATCATTTTTGTTTCAGGATATAGAAATGCAACCAGAATGATAAATGCATCCTATATTTATCACAAAAACACGACACCAGTCCAGCAGTTCCAATGTCACTTCTAAAGCAGCAGGCAGCAGCATTGTGGATACCACAAGGAAGTTCCATAAAGTGCGACACGCACCAGCACTTCTGGATCATCAGGCATGTCTTCCTGGACGCCGATGCAGGCGCAGAGCTCAATCTCACTCTCCTTGGGCGGCGGCGGCGGCGGGGGAGGCGCGGCGTCCTCTTGCGGCTGCGGCCGTTTCGCGGGCGCCTGTCCACGCCGCCCCCTGCGGAACCCGCGGATGCCCGCGAAGAATCCCGCAAACAGCGGCGGAGCACAGGGGGCGGGCTCAGGGGTACCCGTGAGACCGCGCCAGGAGAGCAGCGAGGGAGCGGGTGCCGCCACGGCCGCGGAGGGTAGGGGCAGCGCGGGGGCGAAGCGGAGCGGCGGCGGGTTTGGGAGGTGGAGGGGAAAGCGCGGGGCGAACGCGAGCGCGCGTGACACGAAGCGCGCCATGGCCGTGCACGCAGTCGTGCTCGTGGCTCGTGTGGCGGCGGAAGCGACGGAGATGGAAAGGGAGGAGGGTTTTGTTGGTTTTGGTTTTGGTTTTTGGCTCCTTACTCAGTTCCTCATTTCGCCGCACTGAAATGTGTGCTTGAGTTCACTAATTCGACCCTACTCCTATTTGCTAGTACCCCGTAGTTTAGTTCTAACTTAACGCCTTTCATTTACTTATGTGCACAATATTCCAGTTTCCTTTTGAATATATCTTCTCAGGAGTGAAACGAATGGAATCACAGAATGCACAAAGGATTGAAGGAACAGAGATTATAGTGAGATTCAGACACCAACGTCCACACAGCAGCACAAAAGTTGCTTCAGCACATTGCATCAGAAATTCAGAGCGGAAAGCATTCACAAGTTGCCGAATAACAATCTTTCAAAAAAATTAACAGTATACTAAAAGCTAGTATCACTGGCTGGAACAGCCTTTTTATTCCGGGGAAACAATGATACAATTAAATCACTTTATTTTAAGGGAAAATCGACGCATTGACAACTCTAAACTCTACAAAGTACAACATCTATGCACACAACCTTTTCTTTTCCCGATGGCACTGCCATGGCTACAGAAACCATTCAGCTTCTGCAATGCTAATTGGCTAATTGCCTATCTAGAAATACACTCTGCATTCACAGTGAGGAAAATTGTGGGAAGAGCAGACCTAACAGGCCCGAACTTCAGTTAACCGGCTTGGAGTTGGTTCACAACTGCTGTTGAGTTTCAATGATCCAAAGAGGCAGGACAACTTGCTCATGAAAGGCTTGCGGGCAACTGTTTTGAACAACACTTCATCTTTCCTAGGATCAACATAAATATCATAACCTTCAAGATCACTTTCTGTTATGATGACTGCATCGATGCATATAGTGGGGCCGGCCGGCCTATGTACCATAACTTGACAGAGTGGTAAACCACTATCTTCACAATCAAACTCCATTGTGTGATAGTCGCCGATTTCTGCGTTGGTGATGTGGTTTGTACTTTGTGCAGGAAGATGTCCAGTTGTGAGAGTGCTAAATACATTAACAGCCTGCAAATCATACATGAAATGTCTTAGAACCTGTAGGCTTGTAATGATAAACCTCGATAGAATGCATAGAAAAGAGAGCATTCATACATGCCATTGTGATGGTGCCAATAACACTCTAGGTCTTATGGACCTGACATGATCTAAAGCTTCTTCAGGGGTCATGCTCCTATATTTAATCTGTAAGACAAGAAAGGCCATGAATTTTCATCAGGAAACTGAATGAGAATATATAATACTAGTGAATTCAAAGTTTAAATTTAAATTGCCATACCAGATAGCACAAAACAATAGTGGTGCTTCGTCCTCTTCCAGCTTTACAGTGGACATACGTAGTACCTCCATGTGATGTATTCCCTGACAAAAGCATGCCACAGATCTGTGTGAATAGATGAGCGAAAATAGGATAAAATACATTCACGAGAAATCATGTATATATCAATTTAGGTAATTCCGATAACAGCAATAATATTTACCAAAAAGAAAAATCTTAAGTAACAATTAATGGAATTCCTTATTCCTCAATATGGCAATCAACGCCCATAAAAAGAACTTTAGGGCCAGAATAGTATGTATCATCATATGGTAGGTTGCAGGTTTAAATGACTGAACTACTAACGTTGCCTAGTGGCTGGACTCGTTACTATTTCAGCATCAGTGCAGCAATAGAATATTTTCATATAATTATCATTCATAATGTCATCAACAATGATGACTGACAGCTAATAGAAACTTGATCCAGCAGGGAAGAGACTGCATTAAAAGATATTGCTGTAACTTAGGAAGCTATACCTACAACCTACTACTTGAGAACTAACTAATAATAGACCAAGCACCACTAAAGAGGTACCACCCACTTCCGTTATCTGAGTTAATTGCTACCTGCTTTGCTTCATGAAATATTTTAGTTAGCCACTCTCAGCATTCGCCCTACATCTAAGTCAATGTCTATCCATATAAGAATATAAAATAAAGTACAATAACCAGGAAAAAGTGAATTGTTATTTGGGTTCACAGATGTTTAGAAAATTTGAACATACGGTGGATGAAATCGGTGGCTCGGCAAATATCCTCAAGTGAAGGTGCAAACAGGTAGTCCCTTGTCGGAATCACCAAGTGATCGATCCCGTGGGCCTAAGAAGAAAAATGCATATTATACATAGAGCCATATGACATCGCTCACTGCAAGGACAGAAATATGAACTCTAGCTAGGCATCAAATGCATGAAAGAATACTTTTATGTTCAAGTTCAAATATATTGGCATGGGAATTGCAGAGAACAAAAGAGCTCATGTAAATAGGATAGAACAGACAAATTTACCTGGTACAAGGATGTAGGGACCAGAGTCTCGTAAGGTTCATTCAACGTTACAACTCCACAAACTCCAAGTTGCTTCAAACATGGAACATCACTTTGAAATGGAACAGCGCCGAGCAAGATAAACTGCAGATTGAGGTTAAAAAAATAAATTAGACGATACTATTTTAAGATTGCAAATTTAATCTGATAAATGAAAAAGAATACTAGATTCTTTGAACCAGTAATTAGACAATAAGAGCAACAAATGTAACAAGAAATGGTGCATTTGCTTTTACATATTTATGTTGACAGGCGGCTGTGGAGCTAGGCATGTGCAATCGTGCGCATCCATCCATCAATGCCAAAAAAACAGACCATAAGGAGACCACTATACTCAATCTTCACATGATTCAGTGAAAACTGGAACACATTAGGCCCTGTTTCGATCCACTCAGTGCATAAACAGAACAGTTTTTTCTCCAGTTTATGAAAACTAGATTTCAATTTATTACAAATCCATAATCTTCTTTTTTCCTCGAAAATGCCTGCAATTCATTAATTTAAGAAAAACCCATAATCTTCTCCGCACGACTAAAATCAGTTTATGTCTGGTGGAAGACTTTGAGCTTAGTATAGTGCCACCGCTGCATTCCCTTTTTTTTCCCCCCTCCACCACAACTACCAGTATCACTGCTCACAATCGCAAGGGGGGATCACTCTAAGCCCATAGTACAAGATTAACAAATCAAAAGGCAATTCGAGCTGTTGAACTCACGATTTGGGGACACTATGCAGAGCGTAGCTGACAGCACAACCAAGTATCCCAGCATGACAAATCCAACACCAGAGCCTTCCACACAATCCAAAACAACCGCAGAGAACAGAAGGCAAAGCGAGATCATTACCTCGTCGACGCGGTCCCACCACCGGAAATCCGCCTCGAAGAGGTTGCGCAGGACGTTGTAGAGCAGCGTCGGGTAGAACAGCACCCTCGCGCCGGCGCCGATGAGCGCGTGCTTCGCCTTCAGCCGCGCGAGCGCGACATCTCCGCCAACCCTCGCCTCAACCTCCTCCTCTTCCTCCTGCTCCCCAGCCGACCCTGCGTCATCGTCTCCCAGCTCTCGAATCCTCATCCCCCAATCACAGACAGCTCGAGACACTGAGCCCTCTGCACCGAGGCGCCTCTTCCCGTTACGAAACGAGCAGATCCGTGGAGGAGATAAACAAATCCGTGGATCGAGAGGGAGTGGCTGAGTGGGTGGTGGCCTTGGGACGCGAGAAAACCCCCCCGGTCGGCCGGCCCCTGGCAGATGGCCGACGACGGAAAACAGGTGGCACGGAGGGCTGAATCAGAAGGAAGGAGGCGGATCTGGCCCCTGGTTTTGATTGCTGGAAGAAAACGTGGGTGCGTCTCTTCTTTGTACCCTCGAAGAGTCGCAATTTTTCATACTAACGCCTGCTACCTTCGTTTTAAAATATAAACATTTTTAGTTTTAGATAAATCAAACTATTTTAATTTTTACTAATAATATCTAAAAAATTATATAATTTTTAATATAAAAATATAATTTTTATGAAAGCTTATTTCATAATAAATTAAAAAAATATAATTTTTATATAATAAAATATTATTAATAACTTCGCTTAGATTTAACATAACTTTATGTTTACATAATCGGTTCCAAGCCCACATAAAGGAGGAGAATACTCCGTTTATGCTTTCTAACATGGTGAAGGTTCCACCTATGTTATCACGATATAGTCGATATCAAGGCCGAATAATTTAGTGAGTTGTGTTAGGCATGACGAGCTAATAACTATTATAGTCATTCCCATAGAAATAAAACCTCAGAGAATTTCGTTGTGACGTAACTCTCTTAGCGACACACTATGTCGGAACCCGAGTACGGTGGAAAATGTCGCTATGTCGGAACTGAGTATGGTGGAAAATGAGCAAGGGTCGGGTCACCACATCTTTAGTGGTGCGCCGTATCGTGATCTAGGTGCGGTGACAAGTGTGCAAAGATCGGGTCGTCGCATCTTTAGTGGCGCGCTACGCCGTCGCCCGGGTGTAGTGGAAAATGAGCAAGGATATTCGCATTTGACTCGACGGATGCGGAGGTAAGGAAACTAGTCGAGCCTTGTAAGTTGCGGGTAGGTTATTGGAATGTAGGGTCGCTCTCGGGTAAGCTTCGAAAGGTAGTCGATGCTATGGTTTGACGACGTGTGAATATTCTTTGTGTTCAGGAGACGAAATAGAAGGGTCAAAAGACAAAAGAGGTGGAAAGATATCGGTTTCAAGTTTTGGTACACGGGGACATTGACAGCAAAAAACAGGGTAAGCATTGTGATCGACAAGAGGTTTAAAGATGACGCAGTGTACATCAAGAGGCACGAAGATAGGATTATTTTAGTAAAGTTGGTTATTGGAGATTTAGTTCTAAACGTAATTAGTGCTTATGCCCCTTAAATAGGTCTGAATGAGAGTGTCAGAAGCAATTCTGGGAGGATTGGATGCGATAGTCAGTAGTGTACCTATCGCTGAGAAGCTCTTTATAGGAGGAGACTTAAATGGGCACATTGGCTCTTCTAGCGTAGGCTTTGAGAGGGTGCATGGTGGTTTCGGCTACAGAAGTAGAAATCAAGAAGGAGAGAGGGTTTTAGACTTTTGCCTTGGTTTACAATTTGTTTGTTGCGAACTCCTATTTTAGAAAGAGAGCCTCTCATTTAGTAATCTTTTAGAGTGGTCCTCACTGTAACCAGATTTATTTTATCTTAGCAAGAAGGGAAGATAGACATGCTTGCTTAGACTGTAAGGTGATATCAGGAGAATGTATGGTACCTCAGCATAGGCTTGTGGTTGCAGACTTTTGCTTTCAGTTGCACTCTCTACAAAGGAAGCAAATCAAGGTGAAAATGACAAAGTGGTGGAAGCTTAAGGAAGATGCATCACATACTTTCAAAAAAAATATTATCAAGGAGGTCTGTTGGCAGGCATAAGATGATGTAAATGTTATGTGATTGAAGATGGCCGCTTGCATTAGAAAAATAGTCTTAGAGGAGCTTGGTGTGACTAGAGGAGCCAGATGTGAAGCCAAAAACACATATTGGTGGAACAAAAATGTGCAGAAGACTATCAAAGAGAAGAAAGAGTGCTTTAAACGAGTACATCTTGATAGGAGCGTGGTCAACATAGAGCAATATAAATTAGCAAAAAAGACCGCAAAGCGAGCGGTGAGTGAGGTAAGAGGTCGAATGTTTGATGCATTGTACCATCGACTAGACACGAAAGAAGGAGAAAAAGACATCTATAAGATAGCTAAAAGCCGAGAGAGGAAAACTAGAGACCTCACCCAAGTTAAATGTATTAAGGATGAAGCAGAGCGTCTGTTAGTAAATAATAAAGAGATTAAAGATAGATGGAGGGAGTATTTCGTTAAACTCTTGAGCGAAGATAGTGGGAGCTCATCCATTGAGTTGGATATCTCTTCTGATGACCTAAATAGACACTTTGTGAGAAGGATTCACGAATCCGAGTTAAAAGAGGCTTTGAAAAGGATGAAATGAGGTAAGGTGTTGGGTCCAGATGGGATTCCCATTGAAGTGTGAAGATGTCTTGGGGATATAGCAATAATTTGGCTCACCAAGTTGTTCAATCTCATCTTCCGATCAAACAAGATGCCTGATGAGTGGAGGCAGAGTACTTTGTATCGATCTTTAAGAACAAGAGAGATGCGCAAAGTTATACTAACTATCGAGGGATCAAGTTAATGAGCCACACAATGAAGTTATGGGAGAAGGTTATTGAGCACCATCTGCGGAGATCAACGAGAGTCATCCAAAACCAATTTGGTTTCATGCCCGAGAGATCCACTATGGAAACAATTTTTTTAATAAGACAACTGATGGAGGGATACAGATAACAGAAGAAAAATCTGCATATAGTCTTCATTGACCTAGAGAAGGCTTATGATAAAATGCCTAGAAACGTTATATGGTGGGCATTGGAAAGGCACGAGGTCTCAACAAAGTACATTAAGCTCATTAAGAATATGTACAAGGATGTGGTGATAAGTGTTTGAACAAGTGATGGAGACACCGATGAATTTCTAATTAATATAGAACTGCATCAGAGGTCGGCTCTGAGTCTTTATGTTTTTACTTTGGTGATAGATGAGATCATACGAGACTTATATAAAGACATTCCTTAGTGTATGCTCTTTGCGGATGATGTGGTGCTAGTGAATGAGAGCAGAATAGGGGTGAACCAGAAGTTAGAATCATGGAGACATGCTTTGGAGTCAAAGGGTTTTAGATTTAGTAGGTCTAAAACAGAGTATATGATGTGTGATTTCAGTGTTACCGCAATTGAGGAGGGAGATGTTAGACTTGATGGTCAGGTGGTACCCAAGAAAGACACTTTCCGTTATTTGGGTTCAATGTTGCAAAAAGATGGGGATACTGATGAGGATGTAAGTCATAAAATTAAAGCCGGATGGTTGAAGCGGCGTCAAGCTTCTGGAGTCCTATGTGATAGTAGGGTGCCTAAAAAACTCGAAGGTAAATTTTAAAGGACTGCAATTCGTCCTGCCATGCTTTATGGAGCAGAGTGTTGGTCTACGAAAAAGTGACATATTCAACAGCTACACGTAGCCGAAATGCATATATTGAGATGGATGTGTGGCCACACGAGGAGAGATCGTGTCTGAAACGATGACATGCGAGAAAGATTAGGAGTGGCACCAGTTGAAGAGAAACTTGTGCAGCATCGTTTGAGGAGGTTTGGACATATTCAACGAAGATCACATGAGGCACCGGTTCGTAGCAGGATGGTAAGTCGGCCAAACGGTGCGAAGAGAGGCAGAGGTAGACCAAACTTGACTTAAAAAGAGTCTGTGAAGAGAGATATGAAGGATTGGAATATCGCCAAAGAGTTAGCTTTGGATAGGAGTTTATGGAGGCTAGCAATTCACGTGCCTGAACTTTTATTGCCGGTTGTTGCTCATTTTTAGTCGTCTCTCCCCAACTTGCTTGGGACTAAATGCTTTGTTGTTGTAAAATATTATTAATTATACATTATCAGTGGTCAAAGTGATAAAAGTTTGACTTTTACTAAACTTAAAAATACTTATATTTTGGAACGGAAGGAGTAGTTTCTGCTCATAAATGGTTTAGACCGCTTTTAGAACATGGAATTTTTTTTTAGTTTCCTGCATTTTTCCTATGAAATTGAACTAATTTTTGTGAAATTTTTGTGTGAGGGCTCCTTTGGAACGCATGAATCCAAAATACAGAAATAGGAAAAAAAATGTAAAAATAGGATTGGGATGAATATACAAAGCAAAGGATTGAAAAATATAAGAAAATTTCTTAAGTAGACGTTTGGATAGCCGTAGGAAAAACACAGAAATGTTAGAGTGATTATATGTTTAGCATTAGCTCATTATCTCTAATTCTTTTTATTTAGCACATTGACATCGCGCACAGAAAAAGAAACAAAAATGTATTGAAGTAAAAAAAAAGTAGGCACCTTTGCTGCAGTTCCATCAGACTTCCCGTTTTTTATGTGCAATGCAGCAGCGGAGGAAGGGAGCTAGCTGTTTTGGTTAGGTAGGTTACAAGCAAAGAAGTGTATAAGCATTCATAGAATTTTTTTAAGAGGTCTTACCGCATTCTTTTTTTTCTTTGAAATGGAGCATAGGAAACCATTTCTTAGGCCTCATTCGTTTAGATATGGAATGGTGTTGGAATAGCTCAGAACGAGTGGGATTGATAGATATGGTTTCAAAACATGCTTCGACCTGGAATGACCGTTCGGTTAGCATCGATCTGGTTTGAAAATCAGTCCATTCTACCCAATCCCACCCCTCCTTTGCATGTAAGGAAACTGCACCCACTGAATATTGGAATGAAATCAGCTGATGGATCAATGTCATGCAAGTAAAATTAAAAAAGCTCTGGATTCATTACTTACTTAACCAAACACAGAAATTTAATAGTGAGAATAGAGGAGCCACAGATTTAATTACTCAATCCATCTCTAGAACATATCTGGAACGAATACGATTTAAGAATCATTACAGGACTGCCGAACCAGCCCTTAAGATTTTTTTCTTAGTAATTCCTATGTTCCAAAGGATTCTCATTGAAAAAAAATCCTTTGGAATAGAATAAAAAAATCCTTTGAAAAATCTTCAATCCAATAGAGGTCTGGTTCCTGTGAAATTTTTGCGTTTAAAGGAGGCTTTACCGGTGCAAAATATAATCCTATCTAAATATTTTTGTTTATTTTCATAACAGTATTTTTTATTAAATGGAAACGTGATAAGTAATAAACAAAATCTCTATGGTGAAAATAATTAGATTTTCTAAAAAGGTCTTCTCTTAAAAAATATACAAACAGTGCCCATAGATGATGAGAATTGGAAACAATTGCGAAACCGCGCGTCAATCACTTTCGGAGGGGGCACAATCACGAAACCGCCCATCCACTCCCCACCACCTCTAATATCCCTTTCGCCCTCAGTTGCGCGCCATCAGCCAAGTTTTCCCGCGACTAATCCGGAGCCTCCGTTCTCCATCCAAGGATAAGATCCAGCGACCACGATCCGCTCCGTAGACGGACATGCGCAGTCGGATCACGACAGGACGGCAGGCGCCAGCACCAAAAGCGACCGCCGTCGTGCTGGCACTAGCAGTGGCAGTGGCAAATGGCCCCGCAGAAATGACGAGGCCCGGCCGCGCGCGATTGGACCGCGGCGAGCTGCCGGCGTCGGGCGAGGACGTACGCGCGCGACCTGCCCCATCTCACGGGTCCACATCGCCCACCCGTTCCTGGCGAGGCAGACCGGTCTTTTCTCGGTGTCTTCCGCGGGGTCCGTCGGAGGAAGACCGGAAGGTGGCGGGCGTCGTCGAGCCTGGCGGTGGGTCCCTGTGGGCGGTGTCGGTTGGACGCATCCCGTTGGGTGGATGGGGAGTGACGTACTGCCGAGGGGCCCGCGGCGGCTGCTGGCCTCGATAAGTGATACTAATGCGACGCCGCCGGCTGCGGCTCGTTTTTTGGTGCATCAGCTGACACCACATGTGATCGTTTCGGGGGCGGGAGGTACTGTACCAGACTTCCATCTCCATCCGTTTCTCAGGCGACGACAACGATGGTGCTCGCAGATCGCCGTCGCAGCACGCGTCCCTCCTCGGCGCTTGTAGTTAGTATTTCATCACCTGGCGCCTTCACGTACAGTAGTACTCCCTCCTTTTCAATTTACATACTCTCTCCCTCTCTCCCTGACTGTATTTTGTACTTTTTTGACTAATGATTTTTTAAAATTAGAAAACTTTATAAACACATAAATTAAATATTATAAAAATACATTTTTATGCTGAATTTAACAATATAAATTTTATGTTATTAAAGTATATAAAATTTATATAAATTTTTAGTCAAAGAAAAAAAACAACACAGTCAATCAAATCTAGAAATAGATTTTTTATGAGACAGAGATAGTAATGTTCTAACAATAGACACAAAAATTAAGAAGCTAAAAAGTCTCATTAATGCATAGACATCGTTGCTTCAAGCCAGCTACTTCCAACTCACGAAGCAACAACAAAACAAATTGAAAGCTAGCCGGGCAGGCCTGTCTTTCCATGCAGGGAGCGTTGATACGTGAGAACGTCAAATGCCAGAACGTCGTATAAATTGAAATGGAGGGAGTAGTATTGCTGTGTATTTTACGTTCCATTTTGTCAAATGAGACATAGGACGTGTCTTTTTTTTTATATAAAGACATAGGACGTGTCACAAAGGGTGCGCTACGGAGTCCAGTTCGTCAGAGGTCCGTGGTCGATCGAGATCCACACCAAGATAGGACTCCTTTTACCCATGCTGAGTACGCAATACGCATCAACATCCTCATCACGTTTTTCGTCAAAAAAAAAAATCCTCATCACGTTTCAAAAGAGTCAGCTACTACTCCAAAAATAGGAACCTGTTGGAACTTGGAGGTGCGAATTCTGTTGGTCCATGTAGGCCCGCCATTACACAGCTTGAACCTAAAGTCCAACAACCCAGACTCCTAAACTGGGCTAGCGCGATGGGCTCATTGGTACCAACACTAACAAAGCCGGCCCACGGAGCCTTTGCCCTTATGGGCGCACGCACAAGGTTCGGATCTGACCAGACCACCACGACCGGCAGCCATTCACCTCGCGCCGCTCCGCCACCGCGACGGCGGCACCTCCAATCCATCCGACCTCTGCCTCTAGATTGCTGCTCGACCACCTCCCGGATTCCTAGGCCGCCGCCGCCATGTACCGCATCGCCGGGAGGCACCTCCGCTCGCTCAAGGTACCACCTCGCCCTCCGGTATTCGATACCTTCCGCGGGGAACCCCATCGTGTCGCCGGCCGACGAACAGGATGTTTTGTCGGGCGCGCGGATGGATGCTTTGTGCTACCGATCTGTGTGTCTGTTGTTTGTCGGCTCGACTGGTTATTGCTCGGACACCCGAACAGTTAGCAATTCCTTAGCTTACATCCTAATCAGCAACGGTAGATTGTGGTTGCCGTGTCCTTGTTGGTGTGTGCTAAATGTTTGATCGCTAAATGCTTGATCGCTATTTATTTTGCATGCATAAACTTTTGCAATCTAATCATGTATACATGTTAGGAATGATTAGGTGATAATTTCTCTCTGTTACTGAATTGTTATCCAGCAACTTATGTCCAATGTTATTTCGGAAATGGATTCTGCGTTGCTGTTTTTTTCCCTCTTCTCCTATCCTAAACAACTGTGCTCTACATTTATGTTTAAAAACTGTGGTTTACATGTAACCAAATGTACCCTGGTTATAATGTTCAAGGAGCACGTACAAGTTAATCAACACTCAGTAGACAGATGTAAATTCACTTATGGTATTCAAACTTTAAGAATCTAACTCCTGCTTCCTGTAAATCTATTATGCTGTGTGTAAGGCTTTGTTACACAATCAAAGCTTGTCAGTAGGAGGCCTTTTGGATGTTTTTTACACAACCATGATCACCTACTTCTGTTTATATATTGCAGCAGCATGGTTCCACTAGATTGGCTAGCACAAGTGTCGTTAAGCCGTCTTCAGGTGGTTTATTTGGTTGGCTTCTTGGGGGGAAGTCAAGCCAACTTCCTCCTCTCGATGTGCCTGTCCCAGGCATTACCCTTCCTCCACCGCTTCCAGACTTTGTTGAACCAGCTAAGACAAAAATCACCACTCTTCCAAATGGAGTCAAAATCGCATCAGAGACATCACCGGTATCATATACGCAACACTTTATTCTTTTAAATGTTTCATGACAAGCAGTTTTTCTGCATCTGCAAGCAAATAAATTTTGCTGTGACTATTATTCAGGGTCCAGGTGCATCAGTAGGACTATACATCGACTGTGGTTCTATTTATGAAACACCTGAGTCATCTGGAGCATCACATCTATTGGAGCAAATGGCCTTCAAAAGTACCACAAACAGGAGTCATTTACGGCTAGTTCGTGAGGTCGAAGCCATTGGTGGGAGTGTTTCTGCGTCAGCCTCTCATGAACAGATGTGCTATACCTATGATGCATTCAAGGCCTACGTACCCGAGATGGTTGAGGTCCTCATTGATAGTGTGAGAAACCCAGCATTTTTTGACTGGGAGGTTAAAGAGCAGGTATTCTGTAATTGAAGGCAACCGCATAATGTTTTCTTTGACAATTGCAGCTATTAATGATTTCTTTCTATATCCACAGCTTGAGAAGATCAAAAGCGAAATTGCTAATGCATCTAAGTGTCCTCAAGGCTTACTCTTAGAGGCACTGCATTCATCTGGCTATTCTGGGGCACTGGCTAAGCCCCTTGTGGCACCAGCATCTGCTTTGCAAAGATTGAACCGTAGCATCCTTGAGGAATTCGTTACTGTAAGGCTCATCGATTTCTCATTACATTATCACTGTAATTTAGTAAAAAAAAAAGGCTTCGTTTTGACATTTGCATGTCTTGAGGGATTCAGGAAAACTATACTGCTCCAAGGATGGTTCTTGCTGGTTTAGGAGTTGAGCATGATGAGTTGATATCAATTGCTGAACCACTTTTGGCTGATCTCCCTGCTGTGAAATGTCCGGAAGAGCCAAAATCGGTTTATGTTGGAGGAGATTACCGTTGTCAAGCAGATTCTGCGGTGAGTGCTCTTTCGTGCATACTGATTATTCATAATGTTGCACATATGGTTTGTTTTTACATTCTTTAACGTTTTTTTTTTCTTCTTGGGAACAGAGAACACATGTATCTCTTGCTTTCGAAGTGCCAGGTGGATGGCATGACGAGAAAACAGCTGTCACTAGTACCATCCTTCAGGTACTGTTGACAAACATTGATGACTCAAATGTTGGAATACTTTCTTTGTTGAAAACATTCTTTTTTTAGTTGTGGAGTGGCCTCAGATGCTGTATTATAAGATTTATGATGTATTGAGTCATAAAGTTATGTTCAGTATGTATTAATTAAATATTTTTGCAGATGCTTATGGGAGGAGGATCTTCTTTCTCTAGTGGTGGTCCTGGGAAGGGCATGCATTCTCAATTGTGTATGGTCCTTTTCAATTCCGCATTGTAGTTACTTGAAATTTATGTTGACTTAGGTATCTCAGTATTGTATTACATACGTGATATTTATGTGCAGATCTTCGGATCCTAAACAACTACCAACAGATCGAGTCCTTCTATGCATTCAGCAGTATCTACAATCGTACTGGTCTTTTTGGAATTAATGCAATAACTGTAAGCTTTTTATCGAACATGAATTTTCCAGTGGTTTCATTTAATCCAGGAAGATAATATATGATACCTATCTGCTGTCATATCTCTTGGCCATTACTTGCATTCTTTCGTTTTTAAGATGTTTCTTGATTGTTTTCACGTCCATTTTCTTCTATTTTGTCCGTGATTATTGGGTTAGATGAATTATCTTTGTTCAGTATGTTTACACAAAGAAAGATGTGAACAAGGTGGATCAGTTCTTTGTCTATAGTTGCAGAACAAAATTACAAGTAGCTAGTGGAATCTGTAATAATAATGGAAAGCAAAAGTAAACCATAGTTGAAGAGTTGGAACTATTGGTGTTACTGGTAATGTTAGCAACAAAAAACAAAAAGAGTTAAATATAGCCTATAATTTTCAAGGATATATCCAGCCAGACAGTGATTTGCATACTTCTTTCTTAGGGTAGGATAAATGCCAAGGGAACCTGTCAATCGTGCTAGTTTCTCACTTGTTTTTCTCTCTTTTGTGCCCATCCTACCCAAATCCCACACCTCACCATTTCTTTCCTCTTTCCTTCTATCTATAGCCTTCTGAAAAATATGGCTTTATAAATGGTGATATTTTGGTCTCTAGCGTATCAGGTATGAAGACTTGCAGAGACTTAGTACGCCATCTTTTTCTTTCAGTGTACTGTTATATATTTAATTGTTAGCCTTGTGCTTATCTACTCACTTGTACGTTAGAAACTTAGGGTTTCGTTGTTCATTCACTTTCATTACTTGTTAATAATTCCTGATGTCTTGTGATAATGCATTCAGAGTCCTGATTTTGTGTCGAAGGCTGTGGATTTGGCAGCTGGAGAGCTCCTTGAAGTCGCCACTCCTGGAAAAGGTTTTCTTGCTTTTACATCAAGTTCTATTGTGAACCATTGATGTATTTTTACCACATTGATTTTTTATTTTCCCTCATGGCTGCTTTTCATTAGTTACACAAGAACAGCTTGATCGAGCTAAACAAGTGACCAAGTCTGCAGTTTTGATGAACTTGGAGTCAAGAGTATGCAATTTTAATCCCCTGACTTGTCCTTTGCCCTTATTTTTCCTTTCAGATGATATCATTTATGATTTGTTTTCTTCAATTCAGGCTATAGCATCTGAAGACATTGGTAGGCAGATTTTGACTCATGGAGAAAGGTATTGCACAAGTGTTGGTAACCCAGTGATTATGTTGTATCCAATGGTTGTTAATCCTCCACATGCATTTGCTACATATCAATATTGTATTGGAAAATCATATTGGCCCTGTTGACAAAACTTTGGAATTGTTCTATGGAAAATCATATTAGGCCTTGTTGACTAGTACAGGTTTTCAACATATATGTGCCTGTTGATATGAACAGTATCCAGACATGCTATACTGGGTTGGGTAACTTGTGGCACATGTATTAGGTGCCGGGCTATAATGGCAAGTCATCTAGTGTGCTGCTCTTGGTGCAGCGTTTTTTCTTCAAAATGGCTTGCTGGACCGAGTTTAGGGTTGTCTTGTAGCAGTAGTGACTCAAAGCCTCAAAGGGGCAGAGTAGGTTTACACAATTACACTGGAATTAGGCCTGGGTTTTTTGGATTGGTTGGTTCAGGTGGGGTGTATTGGCCCTTGTCCCATTACCACGGCACCGCAACATACTTTTTCTTCTGGTATTTCCTTTCTATACATCGTGTCTCTTAGAGTTCCTGTATAGTTTATATTCATGCATTTTATTGCGCACTCACAGTCCTTAAAATATTTTCAACAAAGATGTTTCGTGCATTTTCATGATCATGTTCAAGACCAAAAAGCTGGAGATTGTTCCTTTGTATTTTATCTGAATATCATAGGTCATATTGTAATACTGTCAGAAAAGCACTTTCTGGCAGTCAAGAGTCAGGGCTGCTGAAATGCTATCACCCACAGTTCTGCATTTAATAGTTATCTGTGAATAAGACTTTAGCCAGCCTAGGTAGAGGTCTTTGTAAGCTGCTAACAGTGTATTTTTCACCTTCACACGGTGTCATCAACCCTCAGATTACGCGTGAGCATTGTTTCTTTCATTGTAAATAACCATGTCAACTGCAGTGTCTCTGCTATTGCCTGCATCATGCTAACATAGAGATAAAGGGGCTGCTTGGTCCCCGAGTGAGCACTTGCCTTGTCTTGCCAGGCAAAGAGCGTGAAAAGCTAGCTCTGCTTGGCAATCTCGTGTCAATTAGGCATGTGCTGGAGAGCCAAATTGGCTCTAAACTGTTTGCAATGCCAACCGGTGGAGGTTCTGGAACTATAAAAGTTGTATTAACTTTTTAGTCACTTGACCAGCTTATTGTTGATATGGCCATATATTACATTTTATTTCCTTTGCTTGGTTGTGGGTCTCAGTGATTCAGCTTCATAAAATTGTAGGAAACCCATTGAGAGTTTCTTGAAGGACGTTGAAGAAGTGACTCTGAATGATATTTCTGCAGTCGCCAAGAAGATAATTTCTTCACCCCTTACAATGGCATCATGGGGCGATGGTATGCTGTAGTTAACCACTACTGTTTTTTTCCCTCACATTTTTTTTTCCTGAAGACCCATGTTTTAGTTTGGACTTGTGATTTACTGACTTTTTATATTGCAGTTATTCATGTCCCCAGCTACGAGTCTGTTAGCCGCAAGTTCCATTGAAAGTGAATATGACTGGCGGTGCCTGCATGACTTGCAAGGTGCACATTTGTTGTAATTCAGCTGGCTAGACCGTGTGGCCTTAACCATTAGAACCACTGGAATAAATCATCCAGTCTTGATTTATCTTGGTTTTTTTACAAGCAAATAATAGCCAGGTGCTGTGTTATTTGTTACTCCTATTTTGCCCTCTCTTTTTTCTGTGGCCTGTCACAGTTTCACATGTGTAGGTTCTGAACCAGTTTCTTTGCTGTACGGCACGGTTTTCCATCTCGTTGCTACCACCCGAGCAGTTTCAGTACTTGAATAAAGAAATGCAGAGGAAAACCATTGCTTGGAAATTTAAGGGCAATTGGTAGGCATCAGAACGTAATTCTGATTCCCGAATTTATGGTGTGCACAAGCAATGAATGATTTCCTCAAGAGGTCCTCTCTTGATCCCTGTTGGGGTAGGCACGGGGGTCCGGATAGAAAAAACAAGTGACAACGACATCACCTTGGATTCGGTTGAGGATGCCCAGCTGGCCCAGCAAAACCAGCATAACACTACGGCGGAGCTAGTACGCTGTCTGTGGGCGGCGATGCTTGGATTTGATCGTAACGGTGGTAATGCGGTTGAGGATCTAGAAGGACGAACGCACGTTGAGTTTTGTAGTTTGTTTACACATCATATTCCTGATTCCATTCTTCCGGATGCTCGACGGTCCTCTTCTTCGTTTCTAGACGAACCCTTGCTTTTTCCATGCCGCGTGAAATGGACTTCTCTTGTCTTTAAAACCGTATGCCAGGTCATGGAAATGGTTATGAAATGCTACGGAGAATGGTGGTCTTCTGTGTCACCTCGCACGATCCATTCAAAACGCAGCTCCTGAAAAAGGGACAGGCGACACGGCGTGACACACACACACTCGTGCACCCGTTCATTTCTGGTGAAACCGCTTCGAGATCGCACAACTGCTTTTCTCAAAAGTGAAAAGGCGGCCATGTGCCACGATGCGCGAGATGCAAGATCTAAACTTAACCAGCCAATGCACGGGCGCCAAGTTCCACCTCCTGCCTCCAGCACCCAGCTCAATCCACGGGCGCCCGCTCGTGAGCTCCATCCACCTGCTCGGCACCGGTTGCTCTACGCGGCAAGTACTGACCATCACCACGCCGACAACGTACGCGAGGCTCCGGCTGCGCCACCTGCTGACCTGCGGCCTGCCGATGCCGCGCCGGGACAGCTTCCACCTGACGAGCGTTCCGAGCCCCGCCGCCGGGAAAACCTTGCCGTAATCGTTCGTGCCCTGATAATGCAACTGTCAACGCTACAAAATTCTCAAGCTCAACATCCATGATGTGTACGTACATCCACGGGCTAACATCTGTCTAAAATCCGTGCACAAAAAAATCTGTCTAAAATCCTAAACCAGTCAAACGAGCCATATAACAGTCACACCCATGCTAAACCGTCCCGTTTGCTCTTTCTTCCCCGCCTCTCCTCAAGCTGCGCTTCGAGAGCGTCCGCCATCTTCCTTCCCTCCCTCCCTCCTCTCCTTTCCCCTTCTCCACGCTTCGCCGCGCACCTCACCGTCACCGACTATTTAAAACCGGGCACCTGTTCTCGTCATCGTCTGCTTTTGGTAAGAAACCCTTTTTTTTTTTACTCCCCCGCGCGACAGCACACGCGAACAGCGGAGGGAAGGCGGAAGGGGAGCTCGCTCGACAGTGAAGCTTCGTCCGACGACTCTCTCCGATGGCGTCGTCCCACATCATCCTGCCCAAGGAGGAGGAGGAGGGGGTGGGCGAGGAGGCGGACCATGACTCGCCGGCGCCGACGGCGCCCGGCAACAAGGCGGCGTCGGCGCTGCCGTTCTCGGCGACGTGCGTGCGGATCTCCCGCGACTCGTACCCGAACCTCCGCGCGCTGCGCAACGCGTCGGCCGTCAGCGTGCACCACGACGACGCGGCCTTCGTCAAGCTCGACGAGGGCGAATTCGGATACGTGCTCGACGACGTCCAGCACTTCACCGACTACATTCCCGACTTGCTGGTGAGCTGCAGTCGTCGCTCTGTTTGTTGTTGCTTCGCTGGGCCCGATTCGGTGCTCCTGGGTGGAGAATGGGATGGATGGATCAAGGTGCTGATTGTGCTGGGATCGATGGTTTTGCGCGCGGGGATCTCGGGTGATCCATTAGCCTTTAGCTTTGGCCGTGCCGCATAATGCATTTCTCTAGAAGAATACCAGTATTACGGGAGTTTTTGGTAGTTAAGCATCGGCTTTATTTGGGTGACAGCTGGGGGCTTGGTCGAGGTTGCAGCTGCATTTTTGGACGGTTGTATACTTGTATGAAGCTGTCCGTTGGTTGACCTTGACCTGGCCGGTGTCTAGTCAGCTCATTTAGCTGCATCTGATATTATTACTTGGCGATTTCTGGCAAATTTGAGGTCTGTGGACCTTTTGCTTCCGCTACATCTATGCTAATCCTCAGTTCGTATATAACTATGTCGGATTTCATGTTCCTGTTTTTCTGAAGGGGAGGGTAGGTAAAATCAAGCATAAGATTTACTTTAGGACCAGCGAGTTTAGTTTTAGAAGAACGAAGTTACCTTTATTATCTGGCAAGATTCCTCTTTACTGTTTTGACCATTTACGTATCCAAATACTGGAAATTCTACCTATTTTAATTTTTGATTTTTTTCATACAATGAAGTTGTTTTTGAGGTGGCATCATGAGTGTTGAGCTAATGGGTTCCCTGTTCAATCTTCCTGTCAGACCTTCCCCAATCCGTTGCAGGACCATCCAGCGTATTCAACAGTCAAGTGAGGATTTTCTTTCATTTAAATTTTTCTATCTCTTCTCGGCAACTTTCAAATCATGCTTATTCTGCAACCTGTTAAACTGAATTTTTTGTTCACAACTTCACCAGGCAATATTTTGTCAACGCAGATGATACAGTACCTGAGAAGGTAAAAGTAGCATAACGGATACCCTCCATGAATTGTTGTTATCTTAATATTTTGCAAGAAAATACCTATTCTACAGCATCGATTGGTGAATAACATATTTGTGCTACCACAGGTGGTTGTTCAGAAGAACAGTCCACGAGGAGTTCACTTCCGTCGTGCTGGACCTCGTCAGAGGGTATGATGCTTTTGCTTTGAGATACATGTATATCATTTCTGCCCAAAACGTTATTTGCATGTTAGCTGACATGAATTTTGAACCTTGTCAGGTGTATTTTGATTCAGAAGAAGTGAAAGCGTGCATTGTAACCTGTGGAGGCCTTTGCCCTGGGCTCAATACTGTCATCAGAGAGTTGGTGTGTGGTTTATCCCACATGTACAATGTCAGTGAAATCTTCGGAATACAGGTTAGATTCGTTCTAGATTACCTAATGAATGTGAATGTCATTCTTCTTCCATGCATTTTTAAGTGGTGAATTCATTAAAAAAGAAAACTGTGACTGAGTCTCTATCTTTGACCTATTAAACTATTGAAGAGATCAACAGGAATTTAGCAACGAATTAATGCCACTCAGCAAATTAAGGAATGGTTATGTTGGGAAACAAACTCAAATTTGATTGTGCTTTCGAGTTGTATTATACTGAGATATTTCAAGTTCTGAGATCTTAAAAATTGTTTTCTGACTTTGACTTGGTCCATAATTTTTGTTTGTTGTTACACATTAGCAACTTTCATGAACATTTTTGCACAAAAAAAACATGAACATTGTGCCAGCTAGCAGTTTTATGATTTTCTGCATCAGTAAGAAATCAGATATATACTTGTTATGCTTGAAACATTATCGCCTGACATGTTATAAGGGATTTCCAGAATGGATACAAGGGTTTTTATTCGAGCAATTATCTTCCCATGACACCAAAGAGTGTCAATGATGTCCACAAACGAGGTGGTACTGTTCTAGGGACATCACGTGGTGGTCATGACACCAAAAAGATTGTTGACAATATTCAAGATCGTGGAATTAATCAGGTACATGCTTGCTTACTAGTGTTTTTTTTCTATATATTCCTTCGTATTTTAGAGGTTGACCAAGTCTCATTGTATACTTTGCATAGGTGTACATTATTGGAGGAGACGGAACTCAGAAGGGAGCATATGAGATATTCAAGGTAATCAATGTCATATCTGCCGCATTTGGTTCAGAAGAACAGATATTGTCAACTTCATTTGTGAATCCAACTTTTGTAACTTCTGTTCAAGTGCTCTCAAGCAAGAGCCAAGAGGGATCTCATGTGCTAGTGATGTGTTATGATTGAAATATACATAGATGTACTATTAGATTCTTTTATGGAATTATTGTAACAGCTTCTGATATCAAAGTTTTTTTTTATTAAGTTCTATTTTCAAAATTACAGGAAGTGCGGAGACGTGGTCTAAAAGTAGCTGTTGCTGGTATTCCCAAGACAATTGATAATGACATAGCGGTAATTTTTGCTACATTTTTTATGCTAGAGCTTGTTCTGAGTTCGATATACTGTATTTGCAGAATCCTGGATCATTACTGATTATTTATATGCTTTTATTATTAGGTTATAGACAAGTCCTTTGGTTTTGATACTGCTGTAGAAGAGGCCCAGCGGGCGATTAATGCAGCTCATGTGGAAGCTTCAAGTGCTGAGAACGGAATAGGGCTGGTGAAGCTCATGGGTCGCTATAGTGGTTAGTTTTCCTGCCTACACATACTGAAGACCATTTACTCTGTGTGCCAACTCATACTAAATTCTTGGAACTGTTTTCCTTTAGCTATTTCATTATCTGTTCATTCTATGACAGTTCCTTGCTGATGCAGGGTTTATTGCATTGTATGCCACTCTTGCAAGCAGAGATGTGGTGAGTTAATTGCTTCTATGAGTACCTTCACTTGTCCAACCAATATTCTACAGTTTCTTGCTTTTATCAAGTTTCGTATTTTGCATAAGTGGCAGCGTTACCTGTTTTAAACTATCATTCTGTATGTCACTAAATGTTGTGATGCCACTTGTCATCTTGATAGATGGAACTAATGATTATGTCGATGTTACGTAGGACTGCTGCTTGATTCCTGAGTCACCTTTTTATTTGGAAGGGCCAGGTGGATTATTTGAGTATATAGATAAGAGGTTGAAGGAGAACAACCACATGGTTATTGTTGTGGCTGAGGGAGCAGGACAAGATCTTATTGCTCAAAGTATACCTGCTGCAGATCAGCAAGATGCATCTGGAAATAAGCTGCTTCTTGATGTTGGTCTCTGGTTGACTCACAAGATTAAGGTACATAATGCACACATGATATGGATTTGAAACAATTGCAAGGCTCATGAACTGAGCAGCTCTGGTGGGAAGCCATGAATACTAATGCTATTACTATTATCATATCAGTGAAACCTTCGTGTCTCTTATTCTTCTTCAAGTATTCTACTCCTTTGCTGGTTAGTTTTAACTGGTGTTGCTCCAAGGGAGCGATTTCTCTAATATTGCATTGTTGCCTTATAGGATTACTGCAAGAGTAAGAAGATGGAGATGACTATTAAGTACATAGGTAACCCCTCTGATGTTCATCAATGCAATGCTTGTACTTCATATGTTAAGGATTTTTGACAAGAACAGCATTTGTATATCTAATGCAGATCCAACTTACATGATTCGGGCTATTCCAAGCAATGCATCAGACAATGTATATTGCACACTGCTCGCCCATAGTGCCATTCATGGTGCAATGGCAGGCTATAGCTTTACAGTGGGAATGGTTAATGGCAGGCATGCGTATATACCATTTCATGTAAGTATAACTTCCAGTATATCCTTTTGAAAACAAGGATAGTATGTACGTTTCTGCTAGATGAATGCAAATTTTAGAAGATAGTTCAGGGCCTCCAGTATTTGCTATGTTTATGGGTCGATCTAAAAAAGAAAAAAAAAGGCTTCTTTCTCTGTATCAATGAATTAGCTCTCTGCTTAATTTGCAAGCACCTCAGTAGAAATTGAGTCTCAAGTTCGATTTTGTCCTTGGCGTTGTTTCCACGAGTGTTTGGATTTGCATATCTGCGAAGAGTCATCAGTGGATTCATGATTAGGATTTCTATACAGGATATATCCATGAAATTCTTTTCCTCTTGCTTGATGTTACCTTTGCAAATAGCATGACTCTAAAATCTTTTTTGGCAACAGAGGGTGACATCAACACGGAACAAGGTGAGGATAACTGACAGAATGTGGGCAAGGCTGCTTTCTTCAACGAACCAGCCGAGCTTCTTGAGCCAGAAGGACATCGACGCAGCAAGAGAAGCTGATAAGGTGGCCAACAAGGAGGGGGAAGATACGAATAAGCAATCTGCATCAGTGTTGGCAAATGGTGAGAAATAGAATGCTTTTGACGGTATTTTGTGTACAGTTAATTATTGCTGTTCGGCTGAGGTCGTGGACCAAATTGCATTTTCAATGAGTTTTGCTTCCATTTGCATTGTTCCGGTTTCTCGGAACCAATACGCTCGACCACTGCCTTTGTAGGCCACGTAATAAAGCATTAAAGCTCCATATTGTGGTATTGTCATCAGAAAACCTGTAGGTGTCTGCAATTTGCAAGCTACCTGATGGATGCGTGACCTTATTTTCTCCTGTGTTCATGATATGCGCGGGTCATCCATCCGCTGTCGAGGCGGTTCTTACACTCAATTTCTGTTGTGCTGTCGCTGCTAATTTGAACGTTCTGGTGAGTTGTGTCCGTGTCTTTGGCACGGTGATTTCACCGGGAATTACTTTTCGCTGCTCAATATTTATTCTTCTTGCATAGCTGGCGGCCGGAACGGGTAAAGGCGCCGCCATCCCTGTTGTTCCGTGTCGCCCTTTCATATTCACGTATAGCAGTGCTCTGCACGTCTGTGATGTGTGGTCACCGCCTGCTGATCAAGCTCGCACGCTCGTCTTCTCCCTGACGGCTGACGCCCCTCCGTTTTTGCATGGGAGAAGCTTCCAACGGCGTGGAAGGGCACCCTGCGGCGTCACATCACCGCAGCAGCCGGCCATCGCGGCTCCAGTGCCACCGCCTGCGGCACCTGATTCCGGCAATGCGCACAAGCCCGCTGCAGCTGCGGGTGATCGGGAGGCCTCGCGGACCCAAGGGACAGGAACCGCCGAGGCGGACGCCGCTGCGAGCGCTACCGTGACACGGGCAGCCAACGAGCCTGCACAAGGAAGTGAAGGAACAAATACCTCATCGCACGCGACGCCACCGAAGACGTCAGAGCGCGACACAGCACCACCGACGCCGGCCGGAGAACATGCCGCTCCTGAGGCCGAGACGGCGGCCGTTGTCGACACCGACAAGCCCGATGGCTGCAGTACCACGCCGGTGCAAGACTCCGAGGATCCGGGATCCGAGTCGTCCGACGGGCGGAGCGCAAAAGGCCGCGGGAGCCCACTGCACGGGGAGAAGCCGACGCCCGCGGGCGCGAGCGTGAAGCGTGACGTGGCTGCCTCGAAGTCGAGATTGCTGACGTTCCGGTCCTTCTCCCGTGACAAGAAGGCGAACAAGCCCGGAGACGCGGCGCCTCCGTTGTCTCCTCCGGTGCACGGCAAGGCTGGGGATCCGGATGGCGCGGAGCACAAGGGCAAAGAGAGGCGGAAAAGGTTCTGGAAGTGAAGTCGATGTGTTAGTTTTTGCCATGCACGTCGCCACATGCCGATTGTGATATGCACCGTCATGGTGCGTTTGATTTTCTTCCTGTAAGTGTTGTATATACACCTTGGGCTTGAATATTTTGGTCAATATCTCACCGGATCAGGTTACACGCATACCATCCTCGTACCCTCCGGAGGATTTGTCGTGTATGTAGTTTACTGTAACCATCCAGATATTGGTGCATGTTTGGCCCATGCCACAAAAGGCAGAATTCATAATCAACGGGATCTCGACTAATTTCGGGTGCACGAATGCGGAGAAGAAATAGGAGGGATCTGAAATGAATGGCAAGAAGAACGGGCCTTCTACTAAAGAAAATAAAACTGCTCTATTGCCACATGCACACAAACCATTTTCTCTGTAGAAACTAATATAATCCAAAATCGTAACAGAGGAAGGACGCACATCACAGTTAGTATTTTACAAATACTTGTTATGACGGCAAAAAGTGGGCAGCGAGCTATGACAGCTATGTACGTATGAAACGGCAAAAATGCTTCCAGAAACCATACTGTAACTCTGAATGAACCTTTCCTTTTTCAATATATATAAAAATTATTATCCCAGGACTTGCTCACTCGTGATCAAGGAGCATACCCTGGAGATTCAACTGGAACCTGAAAACTACTGATACTGAAAATTTGTTCCTGCTGACGATGGAAAACCAGATATCGCAAGGCCTGATCCGGTGACCACTGCCGCCACATTATGCCACGTATCAGCTTAGCGCTTCTCCTCAGATCCATCGCTCAACCTTCCAACAACCCCGACATTTGAAAGATCGACCCTCTTTGCTGCATGGATAAAACAATTATATAAGCTGTAAGAAATGCTGCTTCTTCATTTTCAGTACATAGGATCTTATCATATTCAACTGTGTCCTACATTCCTGCATACTCTAGCCTTTGTGAAATGATCAGATACCATGAACAGCTGGGAGGTACTTACGGGCAGCTATATTCAAATTGATCAACCCACGACTCAAAGAATCAGCCCATACGCCAGACTTAACCTGAAAAGTCCCTTTCTTCGCATCTGATTTTGATGCTGATGTGGATGGAGGATCCAGCTTTGAGGGAGACCCCTTCATGGATTTCATGGCACTTGCTGTTGGTGATTCTGTTTCTGAAGTGACGGCACCAAAATTCACCTCCTCTAAAGAACTATGTTCAGAACTTTTGATGCCCCCATGAGAATCAAGTCTCGGTTCAGTAGGAACTGAGCCTGTATTTGAAGAGAATGCGCCATAGGAGTTGGGTCCATCAAAACTCTTCAATGGAAACATAGCGAAAGGATCGAAAACTGCAGCTCTAGAATGTTGAGGCGTGAGGCTTTTTTCTTGTAAAGACTCACTTCTATGCACCGAGAATCCGGTTTCAGAAGGGAATTGTATAGCAGAGGATGGCTCTGAAGGATGTGCAGAGAAAGACAAATTTTGCTCTGAAGAGTTGGAAGGATTACCACGAACAGAGAACTCTGTAACTGAAATAACTGAATCAGCAAATGAGGCTCTCCCCGCAAATAGGTCAATATTGTCCTGTGATGATAATAGAGAGGAGGAGCGTATTAAAAAGTTATGAAAATATAACAACCCATTGATGCTAGTTTTGTTAACTGCTTGTGTTCATAAGTGTAAGGCGTGAACCACATGGGCTGTAAAAGTTATGAACTTTCAGAATCACTATGTTTTCTTACGGTGCAATGATGTCTTATTGTATCATATATATGTAGGAAAATCTAACAAAAAACCATATGACTAAGAGATGTAAATGAAGTGAACTGTGCTGATACCTGAGTGTGAGAACCATTTGCTGTCTCTAATGGAGCATTAGCTGTCTGGAAAGCTGTACTGGCAAATAAATCAACTTCTGGAACAGCATTTGACATTACTGTTGAAGTAGATGTAGTGTCCACAAGATCATCTATTAAACTTGGCTCGAAGAGATCCACATGATTAGAAGAAACAGTAGCTATTCCTGTTACGTATAAAATACCAAAAATTCTGTCAAATAAAAAAATCTATAGAAATCTTTCTGTCTTAGTTCACCATCCAACACTATCCTGATAACTAGAGGCATTATGACGATAGCTTTGAAGGATACATATAAATTTACAATAACTACCGGCAAAACTAAACCATCAGTATGCTAGATGGTAAGGTATACTAACCAGCTGAGGAAGATCCCCGTGGGTTGAAATCTTCATCATCTTCAATGTTCACGTTTTGCTGACTTAAGACTCCATTTGTGGCACTCAGATTTGAGGAGTTTTGATTGCTGCAGCAAACCAAAGCAACAAATTAGCTAACAGAAATAAAATCACTAAAGCAGCTGTAATAAGGGGATGGAGAAGTACCTCTTTCCATGTCCTTCTCGTGTTGTTGACCTATAGCTTGTGGAAATGCTCGAACTTTCTTTTGACATTAGCTTACTGCTGCCGTAACCTGATACTGTTTCTTTGCTGATGTTTCTCCTTTCGCTGTCTCTGTAGCTATCCCTGAATGAACCAGTGCTTCCGTAGTAACTACCAGATGAGAAGCTGCCACTACCAAACGATGCTGCACTTGACTTGTATGTTATTCCAGTCGATGATAAACCAAAATACCTACACATATGATGCATGTAAAGATGAGAAATCGTTCCCACAGTGCAGCATCCTGCACAGCATCAGGCAATCAGCCATGAATTCCTCACTTGTCCCTCGTAGCAGCAGCCTTCTCCCTGACTTCTTGAAGCTTCTCCCTGTCATCGATGATAGCCAGAACAGTTTCAGCCTTCTTCCGCACATTGAGCCCAACGTCTTTTCCATTAGGCTCCACATGCTCGAAGCTTGTAAATTTCTTCACAACGAGAAATAAGCATCAGTTTAGGACAGGCGCTACAAAGTCTGAACAAAGACGATCCGCATTTCTGATACATACCGCAATTTGCGAACTGTTTTCGATTATTTCATCCACAGCACGATCACTGCCACTGGCCAAAAGGTACTCAATAACAGCTAATGCCTGCAAATGAGATATCCATCGTGTTATGACAAAAGACAGTACTTACTCCATCTTATTATTTCAGTAAGGAAAAACCTCCATATCACCACCTTATACACATGACGCCAATTCGCACTGGTGTCCCCCAGCCGTTGCCACAACACATTCACGATCATTTGACATTCAAAGCTGCAGACGAAGCAGGACAAACAGCGAATGATCAAAGTGTCGCTATGCCTACACTAAAAAAAAAGGCTGAAGTGGGAGAAAACTTTGAGCTCTGGCACCCACTATTTTTTGGTGGCCCGGGCAATTTCCGCCAAGTCGGAGCCGTGAGGCCCCCACGGTTCGTCACTGGTGGCATCAAGAACCTACAGTTGAGGAGAAAAAAAGGTCGTGAAAACCCTTCGCGAATCAAAAAAACTCAGGAGACAGGTCACCAGAATTCTGATCAGAAACTTCGAAAAAAAAAAGAAAAAATTCCGAACATAAAGTGCAAACCTTCTGCTCAATCTCCGGAACCTTGAGCACCTTGAGATTCACCTCCCTCTTTCTGCATAGATTGGATGCAAAAAAAAAAAGGAAACCTGCTCACAAAACAGTCTAAGAAATAATAAAAAAATATTAGATGAATAAGAGGCGCCATTCTTACATCTCCCGGACGGTCTGATCAAACATCTTCCTGAAATCCATGACAGCGAGACGAAATCGAACCAGGAAAATTACACCCGCGGCGTCGAGCCCTCGTGAGGAGCTGCGTGCCTGCCTAGTTGTTTCTCCTCTAGGGTTCAGTTCCGTGGAGGACGCGCGAACGACTGCCCCTTTTCTCTGTTTTTTCTCGAGAAGCTGTGTGCGAAACCAGACGGCGTGGCGAGTGGCGACTCGGGGAACGAAACGGCAGCGCGCACGCACCGGCCGCGTGGAGCTACTGCCACGTGTCGTCCAGCAGGACTCAACAAAACGCTGAAACGGCACCATGTCGAGGTTGGACTTTTGTTTGGCCTCTCGGTAGCTCGTCTAAATTCTGAAGTCAACGCCACTAACCTTTACACATCCGATTGCAGACAATGTTTTATGATTGCCCTTATCATTGTTGCGGATTTTGTTATTTATATGTGTTTACTATGAAATTAAATTAATTCTTATAAAAATTATGTATAAATGAAGTTCATATATTCTAAAGAAGCCCTGACAATTTATCTACAGGTCAAAGAATTGCAAATTCTTGCTACCTTGAGGCCTTGGCATATTAGAAAGCATAATCCAGTTGGTTTCAACGACGGCTGAAATTTGTCATCGAGAAATAGGCATTCAGTTCAAAATGTCTTGTGAGGATACACATGTGACGAGGCAACGACCCATCCATACCCCCTGTGGCATCGCTACTAGGGTTGAAAACATCAAAACGGTCGAAAAAATGGTCTATCATTTTCATTTTCGCATTTCAAACATCGGAAACAAAAACGAAAAAACCAAAAACAAAAACGGTTAAAAATAATACAGAGTTCAAAAAACGAAACAATTTGGATGGTAATGCATCGAAAACGATCGGTAACCAGAATCAAGTCAGAAATATAACAACATAGATGTCATCGAAAGATAAGTTCATACAAGAAATAGTTTAATTTATAACTTTTATTTTTTTATTTTTCATAAAACATGTTTAAATAAAGTCTCATTTGGCAGATTTAATTGCAAGCAATATAAATCTGCAAATGAAATGTTAATTGCATTTATTACTTAAAAAATATCAGCATTTAAAAGATATTAAACATTGTTTTGATGTTTCAGTACAACCTATGCTCCGACCGGTGGCGAAACGCGTGTATCACATTTTTTTCCTTCCAGTGAACTGCCGTCCGATTCACCGATGGGTCAGAAAAAATCTGGTAAAATAAAATTCCGTTAAAACAGTCGAAAAAAAGATCATACCATTTTCGTTACCGTTTTCATTTTTAGTTTTACCATTTTTGTCTCTTTTTATATTTCTCCACATATCGAAAACGGTATCGAAAAACAGTAAACAAAACGCGGTCGAAACCAAAAATTTCCGTACAGTTTTCAACCCTAATCGCTGCCTTGCCTTCTTTAGTTTATATAATATCATGAGTAGTTAATATGAGCACTGATTAAATAATGTTGATACCGATGCCACATAAATTTTTTTCAGCCTGAGACATCCTGCGCGCTGAACCGGATGCTGAACTGTATTTGCTGGGCTACGTTAAGAGAAACAACATAGTAGATGAGGATTAAATTGAGACCTAATAGATGTATTATGGATCAAATTATCAGGCTAACCACAACCAAACAAGTTACAGAATTAATCTGAAACTATCAGCAATAAACAAACTACATCTAATGTTAAATTTCAGAAAGTTGCATCTAATCACTACATAGGTAACACAGAAGATGATCATTGATCGATCTGGATGGGATCACTACTGGCACCAATAAAAGTGCTTTCGTTTTCCATCTCCGTGTGATCCGCCATCAGTACATCACACTCTGCTGTATCAGGGTTTTCCTGATCTTCACCATCTCTTACACCCAGACACTGTTGTCCGGTACATGGCTCGGTAGCTACAGAGCATGAGCCACCTTGTTCCCTGACTAGCTTAGCAGAGCCGCCTTGCTCCTCCAACATCATTGATGGAGAGCTTGGTGAACATATAAAATTTGAACCATCATTTTCCACATATTTAGGTTCTACCATAAGTATAGTCGGCTCCATTTCAGAGTGGTTTTCTAGCTGTTCATCTTGATCCTCATCAGGCTGTCGAGTAGACAACTCAGTCGCAGGAGTGATTGTATCACACATCACGGTGGGTGGTGCACATGAATCGCAGTTTTCCTCCACATCCAGCAAACGATGTTCAGAGAATTCATTGTTGGTTAAGTTGTTTTCCTCGTCCATGGAATCAAGGATCAATGAAGCAGCCTCTGTATTAAATACATCTTGGTGGTGTTGAGCTTCTTGGTTTGCATCTATGAATTGTTCTGCCTCAAGCAAAAGTTCAGATGTTTGTTGAGTTGCAGCTGAATCAACATGTGGATTAGTATCTGAACCAAAAGGTGGAGCAGCTGAGGCACTACTTTTCTGGATACCACCAAGATCATGCAGGACATCTTGAAAGCCACGCAGGAACTCAGCAACCAGTGCTTGGGTGGACGTATCAGCTGTGAATGTCATGGCTCTCTTAGCCCTATTCACCATAACTTCCAATTTATCAACCTAAAAGAGTTAGGAGAACGTCTCAAATTAGATATTGACTCTGTATACAAGTATTAGGATTAAAGAAACTGTAATCAAGTCGCACAAACAACAGCATATACAATTCAATTTACGAAAACTTTCATATGGATAAGTGGTTTAGGTTTACCGCTTTGCGGATCATCGGAGGCTTGGCGTGACACTGATTATCTAATAAATCATCAAGTGATGACGAAGGTCCTGCTTCAGCATCATCGTTAGCTGCAGGAACAAGGTACCGCCGTGTAGCTCCTGAGTACCACTGCAAGTACTCCTCATAAGAAGATGGATCATACTGTTCTGTATCTCGAAATATGCGCTGCCGTCTGCCCTCCCATTCCTGAATATATTCGTGGTGTGTTTCTTCCCAATTTTCACGTTCTCTGCCACGTCGACTAATACGGTGCAGAGACTGTAATGTAGGCCGAAAAGGTGGTGGAATGCATTGGCGAAGCCCAAATTGCCGCATCACTCGCTCAGGCAAATACATTTCAACTATAGGGAAGTTTATCAGTGGAGCTTGTGTAAGCCAGAGATCCGCATCTTTTGTACAAAGTGGTGGTAAGCTCGAGGACTCTAGGTGCACGTATGGCTCCCAAGTCACCTGATCTACTCCCTGCAGATTCAGCTCATTCCTGTACTGCTTCAGACAGCGAGTAGCATTCTCACTTTGCGCGCGAGCCCGCACCCAACGAAAGCCAACTGGGGGCAAGTCTTGCTGGCCACCTGTCTCAGGGCACAGGGAAGATCGAACCAATGGTCTGCCAACATGAAAGTGCTCCCAACTCCAAAGCTGCAAGAGAAGCAATGAACCACCGATATTCTTGATATTGCGGGAGGAGGCAACAGAACAAAGAGACCGGTACAGGAATGCCAAGACTGCAGAACCCCAGCTGTATTTACCAACACGAGAAAGATCAGCTATCAAGGGAAGGTAAATCAGACTCACCCTTCCTGTACCATCAGGAAATAGCACTCCACATAACAGGCTTAGGATATATGCTCTAACATGCCTCTCTACTTTTAGATCATCTGCATCTTCTGGTAATTCATAGAAGTGCTTCTTTAGCCATTTGTAGTGCAAGAAGGATTTTCCAGGCAACGCTGGCCCCCTTGCATCATGGCCTAGACAATCAAGGACCACTTGCCCATAATCATGATCAGTAGTCGAACAAACCGAAAATCCATCAATAGGAAGGGCTAACAACATTGCAACATCTTGAAGTGTAACAGTGATCTCCCCAGAGGCCAGGTGGAAGCTGTGAGTCTCTGGCCTCCAACGCTCAACAAGGGCAGTAATCAAGGCTTTGTCTAGCTGAGGCATCTTTTGGCAAATTTGTGAAAGCCCAAGTAAGCCTGCATCCCTCAAATAAGGGTGATATCTCTCATGAAACTTTAGAGGTTTGTGATGGCGCAACTTCAACTGTTCCACAGCCTGCAATAATTCAGGTTAAGTACAATTGTACTGTTGTCAACTATGACAGTCCTAATTGTTCATAGACTAACCTGATCCCCGAAAATTGCATCGGAACGGTGGTTAATCTTAGGATTGAGTAATGTGCTGGATACAGGTACGGTTGATCCTGCATAACAAGCTAAAGGGGAATGTTCAGACGTTAACTCAGCATTGTCCTTTTTATCTGAAGTAGCACTTGGCGAAGAAGCTGCAGAGGTTTCTTGATGATCCATGTCATTTTCTGCAATAGCACGCCTTCCACGGCCACGGCCACGGCCGCGACGTCCACCTGCTCTGCTCTTTGAAGAGATGGCCTTCTACCTAGTCCTGTGTTAGGAAAGCCATTAAATTGGGAAATGCCATAAACAATCCGAGACTGGCAAAAAAATGACCCAAAAAAAGAAATGAATCATACATGACTGGACATCTGGCTTATTACCTGACACTTGATAATTTATCCGCAAATCATATGGAAGACTATTTGGATCAAAATTTTATGACATTCAGATCATATTTCTGTTAGGCAGTTATGCGGGCAGCTTTGGTCTCTCTGGTCAGGTGATTGAAATGGATCCATGATCATGCTTAAGTAGACGTCAGATGGAAAACCAGTTTCCAGGACCACGCAACTTCAATTTCTAGTACGATTTCAATAGCAAGCAATAAAAAAACCGAAAAATATTTCGAAAAAAAATAACTGCGAAGCCATTACTAATGGCAGACAGGATCCATGGATCAAAATGAGCACCCAGTTCCGAACAGTCCAACCTACACCCATATTGTTGACAAACTGCTAGGATTTGATACGGATAGAGGGGAGAGGACGGATAGTAGGAGGAAAAATACCTAGGTAGCCATGGAACTCAAAGTAGCGGTAGGCACCCGTCCGCCGCGCGGTGAAGCTTTAGTACGCGGGTATTCGTCGGCGCACGCGGCGCAATGAAGCTTCGGGTGGCAGGAACTGGCGGGTGGTGGGAATCGATGTGCGGCAGCGCAGAGAACCTTGAGGCGGCGGCGATGACTGCACGGCGAACGCCCCGGCGGCAGCGAACCTCCCTACGGCGGCTCCGGCGGCGGCGGCGCGGTCTAGTCGGGCGAGACCGGAGGGGGACGAGTGAGTGGAATACGATCGGAAAGGGCCGGGGTCCAACAAACAATTCGATTCCATGGTGCATCCAACCAGAACGGCCCAAGACAGTATTTCGATTCGGGGCCGATTCTAAACATCTAAACGGGCCGTGATTCTAATTTGACCCGCGACTGCGAATGGAAAAAAAAATTATAGCGACACCGACTGACGGACGTGCAGCCACTCCGTTCCATCTATCCGCGCAGGTCGTACGCGTATTCTTGGTAAGACATTGCCATCTGCCACCGGTGTTCCAGCGTGTGCCTGCCGCTCCAAATTATTGCGAGCGCGTTTAAGATAATCGGCTTATCGATGCGATGGCATCAATGCAAACCTCAATCACATGCTTTCGACGAATCAAAATATCGAACAATTTGTTCGTGGCTCAAAATTAGTAGGAGTAATAATAGTATATGTCGATAGATACTACCGTGGTTAGAGGTACTCGAGATATCTTCACCTCTTCGATTAATCTTAATCATTGATTTTTAAAAATTAATACAGAGTTTGTTAGAAATTGATCTCCACCCGTTTTGACCCAACGGTCTAAATAGCCCTTTGACCTAATCACGCTCTGATCGGAGGCGCTCAGCTCATTATAGCTGATGGCCCCCTGTCGTCAGCGCCACAATAAATAGAGGTGAAGGCCGGCCGGTACTCACAACTGAGTTCGTCCGTACCGCCATATCCCACCAACAAAACTCTAAACCTGATATGTGAGGGGGCGTTGTGCCGACGGAAAGCACCACCACCGTCACCGCCACGACGACCGCCGTCATCGGAAGATCGATGACGTCGCCGTGACTTCTACGCCACTGCTCTCTCCACCGACCGACGCTGCCCTAACACAGAGGACAGCATCGACAAAGGGCAGATGACCGGATCGTCTTCCACGACTCCGGCAACCGGATCGTCTTCCACGACTCCGGCAACCGGATTCGAAGATATTGACCACCTCCGAATTACAGATTTATTCTCCGACACAAGACTCTCGGATCTGCACTCCTAAACAACGGAAAAAGATAACAACATTGGTATCAGAGCCTACTCTAGGAGTGGTTCCGATGAGTATAGAAAAACTCGCCGGAACCCTACCCGCGAGCAAAGATACACAAAGAAAAATCGTAGCCGTCGGCTACACTGTGGCGAAATCCCTCGGGCTCCGCGAAAGAACCGTGCAAAGAAAGAAAGAAAACCCTAGTCGCAGCCGTCAGATCACAGAGAGAAAAAAAAGCATTAAAAAAAAGAATCTAAAAAAAATGAAGCGTCGACGCGGCCAGCGCCGGCCCACGGCCCCACGCGCGTGACACGCGGCACGCTGCCTGGC
>BCLF01000029.1:2334963-2359222 GCA_001602275.1 Zoysia japonica | reverse complement strand
TGCGCGAGCGCCTCGGGCGGCGCGAGCGACTGCCGCGCGACGCGCTCGTCGCGAGTCGCAGAGGCAGCTGGGAAAGAGAGCAAATGTTTTAGGGTTAAGGATGGAAGAGGAGCACTTCTTGTATATCCCCGAAAAAAGAGCGCGTCCGTTAGATCTAGATCCAACGGTTCAGATCGTACGATGGCTAAATAAGCCAGATTTGGCCCATGTGAGAGAGAGAATTTTTAGCCCAAGCCCAAGTTGTCTTGCCCGAAATGCAACAGGCCAATGGGGCAGGCCAAATTCTAATTTCGACCCAAGAGAAAGGGTTTTCTATTTCTTTTTCAGAGGCATTTTTTAATTGATTAATTGGGTAATTTTTTACCTAATTAAATCTGTTAAAATTTGAACCAACGGGATAATTTTGACAGAACAGAAAAATAAAGTAAATGCTTCTAAAAATTAAAGAAATATGTTTTCTGCTGCGTACTTAAAGAAATTATTTTCATTATTAAATTCGAACCAACGAGATAATTTAATTTTGGAAAAAAATAGTAATAAATTTCAGATAATTATGATATTGTTATTTTCTGACCAACGTTGATAATAACAGTATTATAATTTTTTTAAATTAATATTTTATGCATTATTTCTATTTCTGCCCAACGGTGACATAGTTTTAATATATAATACAAAATTGTGTGTCATATTTTTTACCAACGTTGAAAATAAGACATATAATCTTATTGTTATTATGTTCTCACTTTATTTGATTTATTTACAGGCGGATACAACTTAATGAGCTGTATCAAAGAGATACCCACTCTCAAAGGTGACAACTATAGAGAGTGAAAGAAAAAGATAGACCTAGCGTTTATTTTGGCTGAGCTGGACTGGGTCCTCACCACAGCATGTCCCACTGAGCCTGAGGAGCCAATGAGAAAAGAAAATGAGGCTGAGGCTGCTTGGCAAACCAGACAGAGCGACTATGCTCCGTTAAGATGTTCTATGACCTTGAGCATAGAAAATAGACCACAGCCAACAAGAAGTGTATGACTATGATAAAGAACACGATTGAGCCTGCAATTATGGGCTCAATCTCAGAGTGTGACACCGTCACAGAGTACCTTAAAAAAATAAAGAGTCAGTTTACTGGCTCTTCAAAGACATATGCTACACAAGTGATTAAATAACTTGTGACAGAAATGTACTTTGGTGGTAACGGTGGCATTAAAGAGCACATACTGAGAATGAGCAATATGGCATCCAAGCTCAAACCAATGGATCTAAGTCTCAAGTATGAGCTCCTTATCCATCTGATTTTGCTTCTTTGCCAAAAGAGTTTGACACCTTTGTTGTCAACTACAATATGCAACCCCGAGACATAGGACTTGATAAAGTGCATAGCTATATGTGTGCAAGAGAAAAACAGAATTAAATCTTCACATGGTGGTTCTATCAACTATATGAAGGACAATAAAAGAAAGAATTCCAACAGCCACTCCTCAAAGAACAAGGGAAAAGCCCCTGTCCATCAGCCTCAAAAGAACAAATTTGCAGTAGACAAAGACTAGTGTCTTCGCTGCAAAAAGACGGGACACTACAAGAAGGATTGTCCCTCCTATTTAAAGATGATCATGGCAAAGAAAGATGAGAACATTATTACCTTCATAAACAAATCCCTATATGTGCAATATTTAAAATCCATTTGGTGGATTGACTCTGAAGCAACTGTTCATGTTGCTAATTCATTGCAGAGATTCCGTTCGACGAGAACTACGCAAAGAAGAGAAAGATACATTAAAGTTGCAAATAGAGTCCAAGCAGAAGTTGAAGCCGTTGACGATCTTTCATTAGAGCTAGCTGATGGTTTTATTTTTATACTTAAAGACGTTCTCTATGTACCCTCTCTACAGAGGAATTTGATTAGTGTGTCATGTTTGGATAATGATGGTTATGATTGTCATTTTAAAAATGGTAAGTGTGAAATAATGTTTAATAAAGAATGTGTTGATCTTGCCATCTTACAAAATAAGCTTTATTTATTATCACTACGTGATGATGTGAATGTCGTATGCGATAATGAGAACATTGCGTACGTGATAAATGAATCCTCGTCTATCAATGTAAACAGAAAACAAAAAAGGTTTCTAGATACGTCGTCAAAATTATGGCACTGTCGTTTAAGTCATATTTCAAGTGGGAGAATAGAAAGACTAGTTAAGAATGATATTCTTACTCCATTAGAGTTATCAGACTTAGAACAATGCAGACAATGCATCAAAGAAAAATATGTAAAGAAAATCAAGAAAGATGCAAAAAAAAAGCACAGAAGTTCTACAAATTATTCACACAGATATTTGTGGTCCCTTTTCTGTTAAGAGTATAGATGGTTATGACTCGTTCATAACATTCACGAATGATTACTCTCGATATAGATATATTTATCCAATTAAAGAAAGAAATGAAGCCTTGTATAAATTTAAGATATTTAAGGTTGAAGTTGAAAACCAACACGATTTAAAGATAAAGATAGTCTGATCTGATCGTAGGGGGAGTACTACGGTCGGCATACCCCATATGGCCAAGTTACTGGACCTTTTGTAAGGTTCTTATAGGAGAATGGCATAGTGGCCCAGTATTCTACACCGAGCGAATCTCAACAAAATAGAGTAGCTAAAAGACGCAACCGTACCTTAATGGATATGGTGCGAAGTATAATGAGCTATTCCACATTGCCATTGAGTTTGTGGATGGATGCGTTAAAAACCGCCATTCATATTCTCAACAGAGTACCCAGTAAATCGGTGCCGAAAACACCGTACGAATTGTGAACAGAAAGAGTTCCCTCATTAAACCACTTACGAGTGTGAGGGAGCCCAGCTGAGTCCAAAGTATTTAAAAACTAGATCCCAAAACAGTGAGTTGCCATTTTATTGGTTACCCAGAAAAATCAAAAAGTTATCGTTTCTACTGTCCAGACAGACATACAAAGTTTGTAGAAACGAGACACGCTGTCTTCTTAGAGGATGACATAATGAGGGGAGCATGGTAGCTCGAGAGATTGATCTTGAAGAGAAGCGGGCGTACGCGCCTACTCCGATGATTCAAAAGCCATTCTTCTCACTACCTACTGTCGCTGTACCGACAGTGCGAGATACTGTGCAAGCATCTGTTATTGTTCGTCCTGTGGCAACAATGAATGAGAATGAGGAACCTGTTCTACAAGAACCTATAGAACCCATTGCCACAGGTGAGGGGGAGCAAGAACAGCCTCAAACAGAAAATGTACAAAATGAAGAGGACCCGAGGAGGTCTCAAAGAGTAAGAAGATCGACTATTCCTGATGACTATGAAGTTTATCAGACAGAAGAATTTCAAATGGAGGATGATACCACCTCGTTTGAAGAAGTCATGAGAAGCGAAAACTCTTCAAGGCCATGGAAGAAGAAATGAATTATATGAAGGCTAATGAAGTCTGGGACTTAGAAGTAATTCCTAAAGGAGCCAAAACAGTAGGCTGTAAATGGGTCTATAAGACAAAACTCGACTCTCAAGGGAATGCGTAAAGATATAAAACGCGACTTGTGGTAAAAAGCTTGACGCAAAGAGAATGGATTGATTACAATGAGACCTTTTCTCTAGTCTCATGTAAAGATTCCTTCAGAATCATAATAGCACTAGTGTCTCATTATGATTTAGAGTTACATCAGATAGATGTAAAGACAGCATTTTTCAATGGGGATTTAGAGGAAAATGTTTACATGACACAACTGAAAGGCTTTGTCGTAAAAGGAAATAAAAGACTGGGATGTCGTCTAAAGAAATCGATTTATGAGTTAAAGCAAGCTTTAAAACAGTGGTACTTGAAGTTTGACAGCACGATAAAGAAATTTGAATTTAAAGAAAATATAGAGGACAACTGTATTTACTCAAAGTTTAAAGATGGGAAGTTTATCTTCCTAATCCTGTATATAGATGATATCCTACTAGCTACTAGTGACGTCAGTCTGCTATTGGAGACAAAGAAGATTTTGTCCTCAAACTTTGATATGAAAAATCTTGGTGAAGCTTTATTCGTTCTAGAAATCGAAATCCACCGAGATAGAAACAAAGGGGTATTGAGACTGTCACAAAAGGCATATATAGAGAAAGTATTAAAGAAATATGGTATGCATAAATGTAGTCCATCACCTGCGCCTATAGTCAAGAGCGACAGATATAGAGATTTTCAATGCCCCAGGAACCAGTATGAGATCGATCAAATGAAATCGGTTCCATATGCTTTAGCTGTCGAAAGCTTACAGTATGCTCAAGTATGTACACGCTTTGACTTAGCATTTGTTACCAGGTTACTTGGCAGATTCCAGAGCAATCCTGGAATAGAACATTAGAAATTGATAAACAAAGTCTTGCGTTGTTTGCAAGAAACAAAAGGCCTCGTGATGACATATAGAAGATCAGATTCACTCCATATAGTGAGGTACACAGATTCTGATTATGCGAGAGATGATAAAAAGTCTACATTCGAATATGTGTTTACTCTCGCTGGAGGAGCTATTTCGTGGAAAAGCTCAAAGCAAACCGTCACTACATTGTCCACAATGTATGCCGAGTTTGTAGCATGTTATGAGACTATGGAGCAGGTGAATTGGCTTAAGAAGTTCATACCCGGTTTAAAAGTGATTGACGACATCCATGGACCACTTAAGTTGTACTACGATAACGAACCCGCAGTAATGTATGCCCACAACAATAAGTCAAGTGGTGCTGCCAAACACATTGACATAAAGTACTATGTTGTGAAAGATAAAGTTCGGGATCAAATCATAAGTCTTGAGCATATAAAGACCGCAAAGATGCTAACGGATCCGCTTACTAAAGGTTTACCACCCAAAGTATTCATTGAACATGTTGCCGGCATGGGTTTAAGGGAAAGCTTGTGATTTCTGAACTAAAAGATGGTCCAAAATGTATAGTAACTATTTTAGAATAGAAAAATATATTGTAACTGTTAAGTCTATCGACGATTGATCGTGACGATGAGACAGTTCTATGCACTAATCTGTAATAGAATGAGTGAAGTTAAAAAGTATTAAAGATAAAAGTATAAAGTGAGATCAAAGGGGAGAATGTTAGAAATTGATCTCCACCCGTTTTGGCCCAACGACCTAAATGGGCCCTTAGACCTAATCGCGCTCGGGGGCGCCCAGCCCATTATGGCTGATGGACCCCTGTCGCCAGCGTCACAATAAATAGAGGTGGGGGCCGGTCGGTACTCACAACCGAGTCCGTCCGTACCGTCATACCCCACCGACAAAACCCTAAACCCGATCTGTGAGGGGGCGCTGTGCCGACGGAAAGCACCACCACCGTCACCGCCACGACGACCGCTGTCACCGGGAGATCGACGACGTCGCCGTGACTTCTACGCCACTGCCCTCTCCACCGACCGACTCTGCCCTAGCACAGAGGACCGCATCGACAAAGGGCAGATGGTCGGATCGTCTTCCACGACTCCGGCAATCGGATCCGAAGGTATTGACCACCTCCGAACCACAGATTTATTCCCCGACACGAGACTCTCGGATCTACACTCCTAGATACCGGAAAAAGACACAACAGAGTTCACTATTTTTAGTACCGGACCCACTATTTTTGGTACCGAATCTACTTTTTGATAACTTATACCTCTCTATTTTTAACCGTCGTATATGTCTAATCATTGTACTTCTGCTCAATGCAGAGGCTGAAAGTCCCTTAGGCAACCACTAAGCTTTACAGCCTTGCAGTACAATGGCTGCAATTTGGCCCATTGGCTTGTTCCAAAATCTGTCAGCATGTACAAGACAGTTGTTTACCACAGATTCACAGAAGGTCAGAAACCAAATTTCTGTATACTCTTCAATGAAAAAGAAGGATTTACTTATCTCCTGAAAGAATGCAAAATTTATTCCTTTGGGGAACAAGAATTGCCTCAGGGAGGAAAACAAATCATGTAAAAGAGATAATTACATGTAAAGAATGACCAAAAAATTGTTAATTCACAAATCTCTTCGACTTCTCCAGCAAGCTTGGCTCAACTCGTCGCTTCCATCTCGGCTGCCAAATTCTCGAAGCTGGAACAATCTAATCTCTTCGGATTGAGGTTCTAAGAATACCTCACTGCGGCCAGGTTGAAGGCCATTGTTCAAGTTAGAGTCTGCTAAACTATCTAGTGCTCTCACCACCTGAGAGATGAAGAGACTAAGTCACGTCTTTTGTCCATTGGTGTCAGTCATTCAGAAAAAGAAAAGGAATGTGGATATGTGTTTTACCTGCCCCATCCGCGGTCTCATTGCTGCAGAATGTCGAATGCACGCAGCAGCAGCTCCTATCATATGGAACATCTCATTTTCATCGAACTTGTCTTCCATCCGTGGGTCAGGAAGCTCCCCAAAGTCCCGATGCTCCATTGCTCGGATGAGAAGGGGGCGAGCCTGTAGATTTACCAGCAAGTCGAAATAATGAGTTGACGTCATCACCTGTTAAACTGTTCTAGTCCAAATGCTTATCACTCATTGCTCACATGGATAAATGGGAAAAAGAATCAGTCCAAAATTGCATTCTTAATGCCACTTTTTTCAACTTTTTTTTTAATTTAGATTTGACATGAACCCTCTTCATAACAGAGATGGTAACTTTCCAACAGTTTCAAACAACTTATTTTTAAGACAACAGTTTCAAACAACTGGCATCAGGAACATCGTTAATCATACACAATACATGAAGCTAACATGAAAACCTTATGGCCGTAATAAGTATATGATAGTTGTTGTCTTTCCAAGGTCCAGTTGCAAGCTGTTTGAGCCATTGCCAAGTTCCCATCCAGCTCCTTTCATGACTAACTATAACATAAAAACTGCAGTAAATAAGTCTAGCAATCTAGCCGCTTTCTGTGTGCCACTCTGGAAGAATAATCAGGTTGCTTACTTTTGTAAAAGCTCCAACTCTGGAACTTTTAGCAAACTTGGTTCCCTCCAGATCACATTCTTTATCGATTCAGTGAAAGCAGGGCGACTGAAATAACTAAATATACTATGGGCAGCAAGCAGCAGCATCCAAATCTGTTGCTTAGCTTTTAAAGGGAAAAAAAAAGTAGTGAACACCAGCAGAGCTTCAGAGGCTGCACTATTTTTGAATCCGAAATGTTAGAGTAATCAATCAATGGGCCTTGGACAAGAAATCAACAGCCCTAGATGGAGCATAGGCATTTCCGTTTAGTTTTTTTTTTTTACCGATTTCAATAATGAAACGATGTAGTGCTTTTATTGCATTTATGTAACAGATATTGTGATTTGTTAAAACCTAGAATCAATTTTCTAACAAAGGATTTATATGGTAAGAGTCTGAAAAATATATGCACAGTTTAGGAGTTAACAGTAGTCTTATATTGTAAGCTGATAGCAATAGACTAGAAACTCACCCATTCGACAAGGCTCTCATCTCCCAATGGCTGAGAAGAATCCACAGGTTTTCTTCCTGTAATAAGCTCCAAAAGAACAACTCCGAAAGAATATACATCAGATTTTGCTGTCAACTTGCCTGACAAGGCATATTCTGGAGCCAAATACCTGAAATGTTGTCATATTTAGTCGAACTATATCATCGATAAGAAAATCGAAACAGGGTGCCTATTGCACTATTACTTACCCAAAGGTCCCCATGACACGCGTAGTCACATGCGTATTAGAATCAGCCGCTAACCTTGCGAGTCCAAAATCAGAAACCTGGAGATAGTTTAGGACAGATAAAAAATAGACAATAAATATGATTGACCGATCACATTGAAATATTGGAATTTTGGGCTTCAACATCATACAGTGAGAAAAAAAAATGTACCTGAGCTTCAAAGTTGTTATCCAATAAAATATTAGAAGACTTAATATCTCTGTGAATAATCCGTGGATGACCTGATGAATGAAACAAAATAAATGCTAAGAAAATGATTCAAGGTTTTCTGTAGAATTACTTTAGACAACCAAGCTTACAATCTTCATGCAAATAAGCAATTCCGCGAGCTGCTCCAGCTGCAATTTTAACCCTCGTTCGCCAATCAAGAGCTGCTTCACTGACTGCAGTTTCAGGAGGGCAAGTTTAGATCAGGTACGAAGATCGTGCCAATGAGGATGACACCACATGAACGTTAAAAGGCGCCAAAGGACCAAAAGAGAACCTTACCATGGAGGTGGTAATACAATGTGTTGTTGGGAACAAAATCATAAACAAGCATTCGCTGGCCATCCAAGATGCAGTAGCCTACTAGTGAAACCAAATGCCTATGATGTACCCTGCTGATAGTATCAACTTCCGCCTTGAACTCACGCTCGCCTTGCCCATTTCCAATTTTGAGCTTCTTTACAGCCACAGGGCGACCATCTGGCAAAATGCCCTTGTACACACATCCGAATCCACCTTCTCCCAAAAGGTTTTCGTCTGCAAAGTCATCAGTGATTGCTGCCAAATTCTCTGGCGTGAACAGCATCCTGGAGTAACCAATGCCAGAATCAGCTGGCGAGTATGGAAACCCATGACTTCCAGTGCTGGATCTCATGAAAGGATATCCCGGTGATCTTAAGTAGAACCCGTCTGGCCAGCGCAAACAACTAACATCAGCTTGATGTCAAAACTGTAACTACTTGATAAATGCATAATATATTCAAGTGTTTGTGCTCACACCTGATGCTAGGGAGGATCCTGCAGATGATGGAATGTAGTTGGGCGGTGGCGGGGGAGTTGGTTGCTGTGTGGGCAGTGCTGCTGGAGGCTCTATCCTCCTGCGCTTCTTCTTGACGAACCAAATGGTGGCGCCGATAAAGCTGAGCATAGCAAGACCAGCAAGTGCTACAATGGTGGTGGCCGCCTCCCTTGATATCTCTATGTTTTTCCCGCTGCTACTAGCTACGTGGGTAGAGTTCGAATGCGAGCGCGGCTTCACGTAATGCGGCTTAGCATGATGGTGTGGAGGCGGTGGAGGGGTGATTCTTGGCGGGGGAGGCGAGTATACAGCATGCCGCGCGGGAGCTGGAGCTCGTGCAGCAGGAGATGGCGACGGTGAGAGGGATGGAGCCGGTGCTGGCAGCGAGACGGTAGGAGGTGGCGGCGGGGGAAGGGACGGCGGTGGCGGCGACGGGTACACTCGGGGCTGAACGCGCGGCTGGTCCGTCGCCTGCGGGGGAGGCGGCGCGCTCACCTCGGCTGGAGGTGGCGATGGGGGAGGGGACGGCGGCAGCAACGGCGGTAGTGACGGAGGGGGAGCGTCGGGAGGGGGAGGCGCCAATGCTGGCGGCGGCGGCGACGGAGGCAATGGCGGAGGCGGCAACGGCTCAGGTGGAGGCGACGCCGGAGGCGGGCTACTTACCGGCGGAGCCGACGTCGCCGGCGGCAACGAATGGTAGGACACGGGCGGGACCGAGGCGGACGAGCCGTACGGGCAACCCGGCGGCCTCGGCGCCGGCTGCGCGTAGCCCCCCTGCGGCGCGACGGACACCGACACTGCCGCCTCCTGCTGCGCGCCGTTCGCCGACGCTACCGCCTGCTGCTGCTGCGGGGGCAGGAAGGGAGTCACATATCCGTAACCCATTAGCAGCACCGCCGGCGCGAACCTCCACAGCAGCGACTCGTGCCCGCGCAGGCCGGGGATCTGCCGCTCCACGCCCACGGCCAGATCTCCCGCGCGCCGCACCCTGTAAACAATCTCAGCGCACCGCCGTGACCGCCCCCGGAGACCCGCGGCAGCGACGAGGGCGCCTCGAGATCCAGGCCGACACAAGCAAGTGGCGCGCGCCAGATCACGCCGCCAGTGGGCGCACCGCCGACGCAACGCGAGCAGCAACCAGCGGTTGAAGATCCGAGCGTCCGCGGCGGCAGCGCCTCCTCCCGCTCAATGCGACGCAATGCGGCGGCTGGCTGGCTGTTTCCCTCCCGGAGCTTCACCTCAGCTCCGCTCAGCACGCGGCCGAGCTCGCCTCCTGCCCAGTTGCCTGCCTTGGTGTCCTCGGTTGGACAGTAGAGGAGGAAGAGTATAATTTTCTCTATCTCCTTTTTTTTTCTCGAAAAAAGAAGCCGAATTTTTTTTCCTCTCTTTGGTGTGTGCGATACGAGGGGTTGGTGCGGAGTCGATGGGGGATAGCTGGACTCGGAAGAGCGAGCAGGACAGCCGAGCCGCATCGGGAGTTGGGGCCGGGAGGAGGGGAGAGAGGCGGAGAAACTTAAATAAAAAAAAACCAGTGGTATTTCTCGTGCATGTTGGCTGGCGCTAGTGGCTCCGCGCCCGCCACCACCGGCGTCCCGGGCGAAAGAAACCGTGGGAGCAAGCGCCGCGCGCACCCGCCTCGCCGCCCGGCACGGCGTTTGGCGCCGAGCTGGTTGGTTTCGGGGGGCGGATTAACAAGCAGATTGCGCGCGGGAGAGTTCATCCTGTAGCTTTGGTGAAGATTGCTTGCTTGATTAGTTTACGGCGTCCGACGGGTGGAGGTGACGCTGGATCGTCGTGGGCTACGTGGAATTTAAAAATCGGGTCCAGCCTTGCATGGCTTCTTTTCGTTTGAGGTAATGTGTAGGGGCCGGCTCTTTGGATTCTGCGTGGCTTCTATGGATCTCGAGTTGGGTTTGGGGGCCGGCTCTTTGGATTCTGCGTGGCTTTTATGGAGCTCGAGTTGGGTTTCGTGGAGTTCTTGTTGCGGGCCGTTTGGTTTTACCCGATTTGACTTGAACGGAATGTGCCAGCGTAGTTTTTTTTAGGTCGTACCAAATCGTCACCGAGTAAATATTCAGTTTACTGTCCAGCACAGAGAATTCGTCCTTTTTTTTAAATATTATCTGCCGAGTTGTGAATCCGAATACTTTATGAATCGCGTTTACAATGACTTACGTGAAACAGCGAGTACTGAAGCTCGGTAGCATCATTTTAAAGAAATTTATCTGTGGACTCAGTCTGTATATGTGATAGTCATGATCGATCCGTCTAAATTGATATTATTCTGAGTAAATTATGTTTGAGATACTTACGCAAATAAGAAAACCGTATTCGCCGTTCGTCCACGTCGACCAACAAAACCTTTCCTGAGCTCAGCTATGCGCCAACGCTGAGTCCAAAAGGGAATTCTGATTAGCAAGCGGCGAGCAGAACATGGAGAAAACAAAGCGATGGGGGCGTGGCAGCGCAGCGGGTGCCGCTTATGCAGGGGCAGGCGCGCGCCGGACAAACGCACCGCCCCGGTGGGTGCCTTGGTGGCGCCCAGCGAGGTCACGACGACGCGGTCGACGGCCGCGCTTCTGGTCGACACTTTTGTGACGGAGGAGTGAGGACATGAGCTGAGGCGGCGTCCGGCACGGCACCCCCCACCATTTTGTAGTGGCGCGAGAGGAGGGGAGTGGCGCCGCGCGCGTATCCTGGCACCGCTTTGCCGAGACCGATCGAGCGGAAGTGCATGCCAGGACGTACGGGGACGAGACGACTCCCTCGACCCTCAACCGCACCAGAAACCGCGTGGTAAGCTGCTGAGGACGCCGCAATTTTCTGGACCACCTTGGCTGGCGCCGGATATGACCAATCGGTGACCACCGCCGAGCGCGCGCGCAGCGCGGGAACGGGGCTGGAGCCGGCGTCCGTTCGAGGCGAATCCGGCAACGCGTGCGGATAGGCAGACGAGGTCAACCCCCTCGTCGATCCGTTTTTGTTGCGATGAGGCCACGACGTCAGGTTGGTGCCTGCCGTGTGCGGTGCCGTGGCATGCTGAAGCACGTGAAATGCGGAGAACCGTCGGTGCATGAATTGTACCGTCCATATACCCGTTTTCGTGCTCCTCGAATCAGCCGGCCAATTTATCAGTCAAGCACCGACAGGGTGAACCGTGACTATCGGGTGGACACATCGATATGCAGAGAAAATTCTAATCTAGGCAACGCCGACTTACTAGGTTGGACTAGACTAGCGCCTACAAGCAAGCACCGTGCGACAACAGATGAAAGGGACGCTTGCCGAAGCAGGATCAGGGGAGAAGCCAACATGTCAAGCCCGACGACGACGAAGCGGGGCCCCGTCGCGCGTCGGCGTCACCTCAGGTGGGCAGCTCGCACGCTTGTAGCAACGCATGCTTGCGAAAACTTGCGCAAGTTCGTCAGTTCAGGCCATCATCGTGAGAACTAGTTAGGCACCGGAATCGTCGTTGTTCTGACACGGCGATCGGTCTCGAGTTTAAACAAGTCATCTTAATTAAGCGAGCACGGGAGTCAACAGTTCGGCGCCAACAGCACTGCGCTGCAGCTACAGACATGGCACTAACGCATGCGATCGAGGCAGCAGCATGGGAGGATCGGAGGCGTCGTGAGTCATTGGAGAGGCACTAGGTCATCTTTTTCACACCGCTAGCTAGCTCCAAGCCATTTGAACCAGCTTAAACTAGTGATCAAGTGTAACCTCGTGGGATTATTTTAATTCGAGCTGTGTTGCTCCATGCAACTTGAACCCGAGCTTGCCACTGCCATGCCAGCCTGCCGGGCACTTGTTGCCGCGACCAAGTCGTACTCCCGCATGCGCGGCTACACGTTGCAAACATGATGGAGCGCGCTGACCTGCTGATCCGGACGAGCATGTTTGAAAATCGCGGGTTTTGTATAGCTTGGCTGCAACCGGGTCAAGTCAATGGTCGCCGTCGGCGACGAGACTTGGAGCGGTTCCGTGCAGGCTGCGGATGCGGAAGAGCGCGTCGCCGGCAAATCTGGCACCGCAGTTCGCGGCCCAAATCGAAGCCGGACCGCGAATCGACGGAGGCTGGTGATGTGCTTGTCTTTGCTCCAACTGTTAATGCGTAGGCCTCAAAGGCCCAAAATGAAGCCTTTTCAGTCGACCCAAGGTCCATGTTGTCCTATATAAGGGCCCTATATGGTAGACTTCTCACCTCATGATTATCTGAATTTACTCATAATTCATCTGTGATGTGATTTTGTATCTAAAAAGTGATTTTTTTAATTCTTTAAAATAAACTGTTAGAATCAGAATAGAGAATCACTTAAAATTTTCGACTCCTAACCCCTTAGTTCATTTCACTTCACAAAATTAGCCAAAAATCACTTCTTCTAAAAACAGTGTTTATAAAATCAAAAGCTAAGAAATCTCATATAAATTATAAGAATCTGTTCAATTTTACAAGTAAAAGTACAAGAAATAAAAAAAATCTTTGTTCCAAACCTAAACTTGCAAGTCAAACTACTCTAAAAAAAACTTACTACAAAACTCATGTATAGCACTTGCTACCTTTCTAGAATTTTCCAACAAAGCATTTGCTGGCCCGTTCACAAACTCATGTACTGCATCTGTTTTAAAATATAAGCATTTTTATGTTTGGATAAAGTTAAATTTTTCTAACTTTTAATAATAATATCTAAAATTTACATAATTTTTAATATAAAAATTAAAAATTATGAAAAATTATTTCATGATGACTAAAAAAATAATTTTTATAAAATAAAATATTATTAATTTTTTATTATTAATAGTCAAATGATAAAAGTTTGACTTTAACTAAAACTAAAAAAGCATACTCCCTCCAGTCCCATAATTCTTAACGTTTTAAATAACGTTTTAAAAAACGATACGGTCTTCAAAACGCAACTTTGACTTCTATTTTTCTATAAACTTTTATTTAAAAATAGCATATGTACACTTTTATGAAAGAGTTTTTTGAGACAAATCTATTCATATAGTTTTTATATTTTTAAACTTAACTAATTTAAAGTTATTTGTAATTTATATTTTCAATGTTTGACTCAAATGTTTTTCAAAACGTTAAGAATTATGAGACTGAAGAGAGTATATTTTGAAAAAGAGTAAAAGCGTGAGAGGGGTAAAATTGTTGGGGGCGGAGTAATGGACGATCATGACTATCACCATCAACTCATTTTTTATGTGCAGTAAAGATATAGCTTATAAAAACATATTAAAAATTCTATTGAAAAATAACATAATTTGCATAATAAATAAGCTATCCTACATAGCTGCAACTTGATTCATTTATATATAAAAAAATATAAATTAAGTAGCACTCAATGTACAGCGATATTTTCAAAAGTATACATGAATTCCTATAAAATTTTATGCATTTCAAAAGGAACCTAATCTTTATATATTAAATGACATGCATTCTCTTGAATGCTGTTGCTCCATGTCAGCTCAAAAATTTTTACTCGTTGGATTAAAAAAGAACGGTAAACATGAAACAACCATCATTTAGCAAAAAATAGTCTTTACTTTTCTAGACCTTTCCTGCTCCCTCAGTTTTCTCTCATGACGTTGCTGCCTCAAAGTGAAGCCTGCGATGATCTGTATCTTAGCATCTCCTTACGTCCTGTTTGCTTGTGAAAATGATATTACATAATTCCTTTATTTGATTTTGATGATTAATTAAGATAAACAGAACCAACTTTGCATTTCTCGACAGAAAAAAAATTGATTAGTTCGGATTTCAACTAGAATCAGATAGGATTATTTAGTGGTACATGAGAACCCTCAATTGTTTTAGTTTTTTTTATACACTTTGTTTAGGAAATATAACTCTGGCGTCAACACAATTGTACCATATTCCTTTCATTTTTAAATTGATATCGTCATTAATTTTTAACATCAATTTTAACTATTTATCTTATTAAAAAATTAGTTAAAATGTGAAAAAATTTAAATTTGCGGTTCAAATAACTCTAGCAATCAATAAAATTATAACAAATATATATTTATTAATTTTTTTAATAGGGAAAATTGGTTTCATAGCATCTAAAGATCACCGATTCTGGAAATGACCACCGAAAGATCATAGCTCCGGAAAATAGCATCGAAAGTTGCATTTCATTCCGGAAACTAGCACTCCGTCAACTTCCATTCGTTCTGATCGTGTCGATCATGTTTTCGGCCGAGCCGTCGGGTTTTCCAACGTTTGATGTCGCGGCTCGTATCGGACGGCTGGGCAGGATCGCTTGGTTGACTAGAGGGTGCTACTATAATATTTTCTAATGAAATTCTTTTGTCATTTTAAAAATAGAAAATAACTTTCTGATGCTTAAAAATTTACGTAACTTTTTAGTGCAAGTAAAAAAAATATAAGTAACCATACAAACTATAAAAAGTATATTTAGAAGTGAGAAGTTTGTGTTAGGAAGAGAGAAAAATATATTACAAAGTGAGAAAGTTACATTGGGAAGAGAGAAAAATGATTGGGAAGCGAGAAAATCATGTTAGGAAGAGAGAAAAGTATAATGGGAACAGAGAAAAATGTTTGAGATGCGAGAAAGTTGTGTTAGGAAGAGAGAAAAATGATTGGGAAACGAAAAAGTCGTGGTAGGAAGAGAGAAATATACTTTTTATAGTTGTATGATCATATATATTTTTTTTACTTGCACTAAAAAGTTACGTAAATTTTTAAACGTGAGAAAGTCATTTTTTATTTTTAAAATGAGAAAAGAATTTCATTAGAAAATATTATAGGAGCACTCTCTAGTCGGCCAAGTGATCCTGCCCAGCCGTCCGAACGAGCAGCGACATCGAATGTCGGAAAACCCGACGGCTCGGCCGAAAACACGATGGACACCATTGGAACAAACGGAAGTTTGACAGAGTGCTAATTTCCAGAACGGAATGCAACTTTCGATGCTATTTTCCGGAGCTATGATCTTTCGGTGGTAATTTCCAGAACCGGTGATCTTTCGATGCTATGAAACCAATTTTCCCTTTTTAATAAGACTTAATGTTCAAAATTGATGTTGAAAGTCAACCATGACATCAATTTATAAAAGGAGAGAGTATATACTTACGCTGACTTGGACTACACTTTTAAATTTTGGCACTTGTGTTTATACGAATTAAAAAAGTATTAACTTTATGAAATTTCTCTTCAAATATATGAAGTCGTATTATCAATAAATTCAAGATTATCAGATCAATCCTCTGATGCACAAGGAATGTTAGATGTACATCTGTAGCTTTTGTTTCTAGACCCTTTATAAAACAAAAAATGAAGTACAACTCCGTCCTTCCACCAGCTCTTCGATAGTTTTGCATTCAGGTCCTTAACAAAATATAAAATGTTTGCTCGGTCCTTCCACCATACAATATCTTATACGTAGATCTTTTATGAATAGTTTTTTTAGCTATTAAACCAAGCACAAAAAGCGTCGCACTGTAAAAGGGCAATTGTGGTGATTTTATTTTTTTCAATTAATAAAGTGCAGAGTTGCTTTTATTTGTTATTATACTGTCTGTCATCGGACCCGAGGTACTATTTATTTATTACAAACTACAATATTGTTAGTTACTATACTATGTGCCTCCTTTGAAATAAAATTTTAGAGAAATGATCAAGAACTCTTAATTTTTTCTAAATTGTAAATTTCTCAAGTTCATTTATGATTACTTCACCTCCTCAAAAATATACGTAATCTCTCAACTATAAAACAAGACACTTCACTCGTTGACTATCTAAACCGTCTAAATAACTTTTAAAATTGATATTAGAAGTGGTTCTGCTGACTTTATCCGTTCTAATATGTCACCGTTAATTTGTAACAACTTTGACTATTGGTCATATTTAATATTTTTTACAAATTTCATATATTTTATTATAATTTACTTTATCGTTAAAGTTATTTGAATCACAACTTAAAATTTTACATATTTAAATTAATTTTTTTTAGATAAAATGAATACTAAAAAATGATGCTAGAAATTAACAGTAATAACAATTTATGAAAAAAAAGTAGCTAGTAGCTGGTAGTATATATAGACAATGAAATAGATATAAAAGAGTAACTATAACTATTTTGAGACATTAAATCTACTTTTATGTTTTGCAAGTATATATTACAATTAAAAACTTTTATATGTTATGAAAATATATATTTAGATAACTTAAATTTAAAAATGCTCTTTGAAGCAGGAAAAATAATTTTAAAATCCAAGCCCTCGAACTCGCGTCGCCTTCTCCATGAAGCCCTACCGTCACGCATCAAACCCCTGCCTGTAAAACCGCCCCCTCCTCCTCTCCCTCTCCATCCGTCCGGCGGCGGCAATGGCGGTGCCGGGAAGTGGGATCGTCATCGATTGGGGGCCAATGCTGAACTCCGACTTCGACCCTGCGTTCGAGGTGGACTTCGTCGGCTCCTCTTCGCCCACCACGAAGCATCGCTCGGGGGCGGCGCCTGCCGTCATCGACGACGGTTCCGCCGGCGATGACGCAACCGAGGCGAAATTCGTCGACTTCAGCGATGAAAAACTGCGGGAGTATATCAACCGCTGGCGCTTCAAGGAAACGAAGGGTTTACTGAAGGCGATGCCTGACGGTGGTGGGAAGATGCGGATTCATCTCAACCTGATGGAGAAGGAGCTTGAGCGCCGGGAAGGCGTTAGGCAGAGGAAGGTGAGAAAAATGCTGATTTGCACAATTGTTTCGGGCCCCTAAGTTTGTCTGCGTTTCCCCCTGGATCGGGTTCATGTGAGGCTTATAGACAGTTGGGTTGGCTCTTTTCAAGCAGGAAAGATGTCATGGGTCTATTGGCACTTTGATTGTTTATATGTACAGTACAATCATTTTTTTACATTTGATTAGGCATTTCCTAGGCAGTGCTATTATCAATATGATCAGGATGGGTATTAGGAGCGAAGAAATATATCACTCCTTTTTCAGATTAATTTTCCGAGCTATTTTCTTGGGTGGAATTGTTCTAGTACATTACTGTCTTCATTGATACTACTTCACGTTGACCAATTCTACAAATTATTCATTTTAAATTATTTTTGTAGGAAGACAGAGTTCACCGTCAGCAAGCTAATGTTACTGGTGGCAGCAGTGAGGACACCCCTGATCCCTATACCTTCAGTAAGATTTATGCATTTATTTGCTGATTGGTACATTTACTCGTTTGATGAGCATTTGTTAGTTTATTGGTTTTGTCCTTGTGGCTGCATGTCATTAGTAAGGTCAGATAAACATATGTCTGTTGTTTCATCCTGTCAGGAAGTTTACTGTTTTTGTGATAATTCACCACTTTCTTGTTGGTCATTCTTTTGCAGCTAGTGATGATTGGCTCTCTGACAATATGTCTGAGAAGTACTCTATCAGCCCAAGTCCTACTTCTAATATAAAGTCCTGTGTCAAGGTGTGCATTTGTAATTCCATTACCCCTTACAATATATTGTTTTCAGATATTTTTTTTGACTATGATTTATGTTTAAGCAAATGTTTCCACTACATTTGCTGATTGTATGCAGGCTAAAAGAGTTGGATTCTCTAATGTGCAAAGACCTTTTAGTCAACACAAACATGCATACCCAAATAAAAATGGTCAAACGGCTAAAAGGTCAGCGAATCATCAAATGAAAACTATTGAACTGCACCCAAAAAGTACTACTGAGAGTTTAAACATGTACAATGATAGTACTGATGGAACAAGGAAAAGACCTTTACGGAGTTGTAACCTACGCCAGGAAAATAAGATTGTTGGTTCAAATTGCAGCCAGAACAAGCTTGCAGAAGATGCCATATTTGGCAGTGATAGTGACAAGTGGTATGCACACTGTTTTACAAGTACCCTTACATTTTTTTTATTTGAGCTTTTTTAGTTTGTATCTTGATCAGTCATTTTGCCAACTGCATATTTTGTTATTTCCTTTTTTGTTTTGTCTCGAGCACACATCATTATATTAAGAAGATGGCTGTTATGTCCTTTTTAGATAACTCCTTTAAATGATTATTTCAATTTGTCCTGTTAGTATTTGTTTCTGTTTGTTTGGCATTTAAAAGTCATTTCTCTTGTCATTCTGTTGGGTACATTTTCTTTCTACTGGTTATAAGACTACAGAAATAGAATTGATCTTTTTTTTCCAAACTAATGATCTTATGTTGTTCTACAACCATTGTAAACGGCAAAATGTTGTATATTTTGATGCCCATCTTTTATTCTTTTATTTTGTAAGCAGCAAAACCTGCTTTTGTTTGGTTTTCCAAAGGCTCATAGTCACTGGAGTCTTCTATGTTACTACATTTCATCTCACTGTAACTACGCGTGTCATATATATTCATCTTCTTTACTACTCCCTCCGAGTTTCAGTTGTTGATGTTGATTACTATGATTTTTTAGCAAACTAACGTCAGCAATTAAAATCCGGAGGTAGTATATTGTTATTTACTCCATAACTTGCTGCCACTTAGCTGTGTGCCTCTTGGCAAGCAGTTTGGATGAACCTGACAAAATCTATACCCCAACTGCCAATATGTTTCCAGTTTAATCAAGGGATGAACTAGCATCTTACTAGATCTTGGGAGTAGCTATCTTAAAAACAAATTTGTATTCCTCTGACAAAATAAAGATACTGGTTTGCAGGTGGGACCGCTCTAAAAAGAAGGCCTCTCCATATTTAAAATTTAAGAAAAGGGTAGGTGTGCCTATAATTACTCTTGATGTCCCCCGCCTATTGAATCTGGCGAATCAGCTATACACTCATGTTCAGCATTTTCTGGTCTAACCCTATTAGTGCAAATGCACCTTTATTCTATCCATCTACACTATTTGATTCAATGAGAAATCCAAGGGGCTAAGTTCTTGAGTTATTTTATATAAGCGAACAAAAACAAAAGGAATGAGAAGAGATGAGAAAGAAGAAAGCACATATACCATGTATTTTGTGCACCAACTCATGTATTATAGTATATTAGTTTATACTTCATGCTTGATTGATTGTATGGCCAATTTGCTTGATCCTATTTGCATATGCTACCTGGAAAGGTTTACAATATTTGCCACCAACTTTGATGTCCATTTCAGGATGTGGTTCATGTGGATCTTGATGATGATGATACCGAACCTGCTAGATTGGCTGATATTGAAGTGTCTGATAAATGGTAAGACAGAAATATATTGTTGCTGACAATAATTGGAGGTGATGCTCCACTAATAATGCTGCACTTTTGTAGGGATGCATCAAAGATATACTATCCTATGAGGTTGGGACCATGCGTTGTTATTGAGATACATATTTACATTGAGACATTCTCCCCTTCCAAACTGATATCTTTACTTTTGTGAATAGCTCTGATTCAGGAGCTGTTGAGCTGACTCACAGTGACATGAAATGTCTTGACCCCGAGGAATATTTAAAGTCACCTATTATAAATTTTTACATTCAGTAAGTAAACTTTCCATTTGCACATCTTTACTTTTGTGTGTGTCATTGAACGGACTTGTTTGGAAAATGCAGTACTTGCTCCTTTAAATTTCATATTTATTAGGGTTATTATCTTGTAAATAGCAAACTATGTTAATGTATTCTCGTTGTCGCTGAGATACCATCGAGAGTATTTAGTTGCCACAAAAATCTTATGAGGATCAATGTCCATGGCTTCATCACGTAAAAACCAAAAGTTATTCACGGCTTCTCAAGGCATTCAGATTTAGCAAAAAAATTCTTTGCATATGACAATCTGGTAATCTCTGCTATACGTGTCTAATGTTTCTGTCGATCCTAACTATCCATGTCAGGTACCTTAAAAATTCACGACCTTGCCAAGACCTGTACATGTTTAATACATATTTCTATTGCAAACTTGAAGAAGCACTATCCACAATGGTACTCTCTCCATTCCTAAATATACAATGTTTCAATTTGTTACTTGTTATTGTTTTTAAATTATTTTATTTAAGAGCGTACTCATGCATGTAGCATCCACTGCTGCACTGGAAATTGAATATTAACACCATTGCATTGAATCTAAGTATCTCATCTGTGTATAAAACTATAAAAAGTATTTCTGGACAAATTGATAGGGGTAGGGGTAGTAAAGTCAATGCCCTTCCACAGTTTGATTTTAAGCCTTCTGTTTTTATGAGTTAGTATAATGTAGGAGCAACATGGTATACACAACACAAAAAACACTTGTGGAATTCATGCTACCATATACAATGGTCAACGAGTTTGTGGAGGCAAGTTCCAAGTACGAACTTTTTATAGACAGTGGTGCAATTTAGTTCAGATGCTGAAACCATGAATTACTCTAGTTAATTTAAAGCTGTTTTCTATGCTGAAAGCAGGAGATCTGCATTCGTATACTACTTTTTGTAGTTACCTTTTGTATGTTATTGCCATCTGCTCCTCTATCAAATTTAAATTTGAGCATTGCTGACTGAATTTTTCTTCTAGGGGGCTAGTGACTCACAGTTCACCAAGTTACGGAAATGGTGGAAAAGTGTAGATATTTTTAAGAAAGCATACATAATTTTGCCAATTAATGAAATGTAAGTATGAACGGAACCGTTTGGTCTGCTTCTCGTGGACAGGATTACCTATAGGAGTATCTTGCAGAGTCTGTTTCACATATTATGGCAATTACCTTAACAATGCTGCAATTTAGGATGCATTGGAGCTTGATCATAATTTGCATGCCGACAAAGGAGACAGAGTCAGGGCCTTTAATACTTCATTTGGATTCTTTAGGGCTTCATCCCAGTCAGAAGTTTTTTGACACAGTCCAGCGGTATGTATTCACCCTTAATATCGTATTAAAGTTTAGTTTTGAGCCTAATTCTTCAGAATTCATGCGTGTATCTGGTTCCCGATGTTAGAAAGCTCAAAACTCCAATTTTTTGACTGCTAACCTACCGTCACTTTTGCTGCAACTTTTCACGAGTTTCACTATTATCACAGCTTCCTTGAAGCAGAGTGGTGCCATCTACAGAAAAATTCTTCTTATGATATTCCATTTTCAAGGAAGATATGGGAGTGCCTTCCAAGATATATGATCAAAGAAAAGGTTCAGGTAGGAAGCCTAAATTTCAATTGATGATGGTTCAAATGCTTTTGATGCTTCTACAACTCCATAGAGTTTTTTCTTTTCTAATACAAATCAATTTGACTTGATAGGTTCCACGCCAGCAGAATGAATATGATTGTGGCCTTTTTATGCTATATTACATTGACAGGTTTATTCAAGAGGCACGACAGAGGTTGACAAGGGAGGAACTTTGCATGGTACAGACCAAACCTCTTTTATTTATACCATCTTTGGATGCTGAGTCCTGACTACTAATGCCCTTTCTGATTCTTAGTTTGGATGCAAATGGTTCCAATCTAAAGATGCTTCAGGGCTTCGGGAGGGAATACGAACACTCCTGTTCGATGTGTTTCAGAATGCACAAGAGGACAGTGTATCAGAGACGCAAGTAGGCGATCATTCTGAAGGCGACAAGGATGTGGATACAAAAATTATAATGCTTGACGATGAATGATCACGCCTGCCATTTCCAGGGCCATCCGGCCATGGTGACTTTTTGGTAGCTCTGATCAGAGAGCAGCTGAAAGTAATGCGATGCCCATGGCGCGCTATTTATTCCATAGATGTCAACATAATTATGCTCTTTTGGCTGAAAGGCAAGCGCTAGTTTCTGCTATTTATGCCCTTCGTTTTGGGGAGTTGTAAGTTTGGCATGGTATTGATGTACTGTGTAAAATTATGCATAGAAGGCGAATGAAATAGTGCTTTATTCTTTGTCAAAAGGATTCTGGAGGCGCTGACTTACGATAAGCTTCAACCCAGCAAGTTTGATTAGTCCAATGCCGATCATATTGTGAAGAGGACAGAATTTTTGGCAATTCTAAATACGTTATTCAAGCGAGAATGGCAAGAAATGAACATTTTTTTTAGAAACTTCATGTAGTTCATAACATCATATGGGAATAAGATACCTGCCATAATTCAGGTTGCAATATTTGCAATCTAAGCACATCTCATGTCTCGTCTGAGTGAAACAAGCTAAATCTTCAGGTTGAGAAGCTTATAGAAGTCTCTTCCTATTATACAGGTGTAGCGAATCCTGACGCAAACCAGAGATCAGTACAATTTAGTTGTAGGTAGCAAGGGAGTGAACTGAAAAAATGCAGGTAATCCATAGCAGTGCCCAAGTAGGTGTTGCATTACAGGAATATGAATATACATATGCACATATCGATTCATAAATCGTTGAGGAATATAACTTGCATCAAAATTGGCTTATTATATGTGATAATGCCAACATAATACTAACTGTTCATGATTATTCATTCCAGACGTTTGTTCTGGATGTTAGGACAAAGCCGATCAGTATGAATTTCTGCTAATCAGCTTGCTCTACCGATATAACAATAAAATATCAAAGGTAGTACAAGCCACATAACAACTACTTGTTCATTGCAAATCTCATTTACAATTCATATATATACATTCTATAACTGTTTTCATGACCTCAACAACAACAATAAATAAAATAAGGTACTATTCAATTAGGCTCAGTTGAAAGAACAAGGCGATGAAACGCGACACTGCATGGATAACTGATTTGAGTGCAAAAGGACATATGTCTGACACGTGCTTTGCAAATTGGAAGTTTTCAGAAAACATTTATTTTGTTTTAAAAATATTTTAATATAGAACATAGCAATGGCCGCATAGTCCTATACTTAGTCAAATAGGAGTAATGTTGATATGCCAATAGTGTAGATGGAGTAGTAAATATTGGTAACACGACAATCGTTGATCAGTCAGACAAGGGCATCCTAATCATATTGACTAGGAGATGGTACACAACGACCTAAAACAGTTAGACTGAAGTTATTTGAGCCATCCACTGTGCAGCACAACTAAGGACGAAACAAATCAAGCATTTTGAACCGAATTTGAAACATATACACGCATATTACATTCAAATTTGAAACATCCTTCGACTTCTAGCCAAGCTTCAATAACCATTCAATACAACCGAGACGCCAGAGCATTGAAATTAAGCTATCAAGTACTCCACCTATACAGCACACAAATTTTAAACTAACCAATACCAAACCTAAGTACTAAACTAAAGGGAACTGCAAAAATCTAATTCGATCTGATTCAGTAGAGTTCCCTTCAACTTCATAATTTTCTACAACTAGAAATGGTATGAATCACTGACGGACGTACCATGTTGCTTGGGTATTCCCAGGAATACCCAACAACTTTGCAAAAATTTCTAATATACATCTTTTTACTCATAACATTAGAACTACTACCGAGTAAACCAGAGTGAGAGGGAGGAAAAAGCAAAACTCCTCACGAGTCCAGACTTCAATCGACTCCCTCATGCGCACACCCTAGCCCTCAGGCGACCGCGCCACCGCTTCCGCTACGCCGGTGGCCGGCTGGCCGTGGGGCCCTGCCGACGCCAGGCCAGGACCCCCTCTCTCGCCGCTTCG